>CP139504.1:371477750-371575301 GCA_021014915.2 Artemisia tridentata subsp. tridentata | reverse complement strand
AGATGGTGAAGTGGATAATGTGTAACACCCCCAAAATCTAGTTTAGCGGAAGCATACATGTTTGGGTGCTACTAGTTTGGTATCACAACATAAAGTACAGAGAACCGTTTTACCTCAACCGTTTAAAAGAAATTTCATATTCAAAAGTATTTTGTTTACAGCATTCCAAAAAAATAAAATAATGCGGAAATATAAGCCCATAAAAGAAATAAAACGGTCCCAAATACATCAGAGTCTTCTATGACCATGCCATGCCATGCCAAAAGCCTCCACAACTAGGCTATCACCTTAAACCTGAAAATACATGCTAAAGTGTCAACATAAAGTTGGTGAGTTCATAGGTTTAAATATTCGTAAATGAGGAACACAAGTTTATAATGTTTGGTTAATCGGTACACTCGTAATGACCATTACACCTGGTAGTATGTCCGTTACACCCGGTAATGTGACCGTTACACCCGGTAATGTGACCGTTACACCCGGTCCTGTTATATATGTTTGTCCAGTACACCTGGTCAATGTGTGTGTCATGTATACATATAACGCATTCAAGTAAACAATCTAGTATTTAAAACCAATCACGTTTCAAATAAAACAATAATTGAGTTTAAATAAAAACGAGCATGTATTCTCCCCCAAAACAGTTATAAAACAAGTAAAGGTAGGGGCCATGAACTCACCTTAGTAGAGCAGTCTGAATAGAGTAAAGTCAAGTAGTGATAATGGGTGGCACCGACACGCGACAATATTTCAAGAAGATCGATTTGACAGAAGCGAAACAACAAGACACAAAATCCAGTAATCCAAACCCGAATACAAGTCGATCAATCCGAACCCAAAAGAGAACCACAGCCAAAGCTTCACCACCACTCTTAAGAAAACCTTTCTTGTGCTAAGATGGAGCTATGAGAATGGTGTGGTTACATGAGATTCGGATTGCATATAAAGAAAAAAACATAATCATCTTGACTAATCTTTCCTCTATGGGGCCATGTGAAGCGCTATTTTGAGCAAAGCTCATTATCGATCTACATCTTCAAGGTGTTCCCGTGATGCTTCTTGGGAAGAAGAGACAGCCGTGAAAGGGATGGTTGACTAGAATGGTTTGAGGAGGATAAGGAAACTGAAAAGAAATACATAATGTATTTGTGGATGTGAATGGGCGGTGATACCGAAGGAAAAGAAAAAAAATATTATTATTATTATTGAATGTATCGTGTGTACCCCGTATCCCATTATGCTAAAGTGTAAACGCGGTACCTCGGTTGAGTAACAGTGAAAAATATATTTTTGGAGACGTTTTTATAAAAATAGTATAAAAATAAAATTATTGACTCCGAAAAATAATTATAAAATTTAAACCGTTACTAATGTGGTGTCGGTACGCGTGTGGTATCGTTTTTCAGGAAAAGTGAGATAACCTCTCGCTTTTATTTACGTTGAAGTCTGTAAATGTCAAAAAATGGAAAATTCACTTTTTCTTACAAGGTTAAATAGTTTTGGCGAGTTACTGTATGCTACAGTGTGCGGGTTTGCTTCCCGAAATAGTTATGCAATCTCATGAATGCTTAATTTAACAGTTAGGTAATAATAAATTAACATTTATTACTAAAATATTAGCGGGAAAATTACCGTTTGTCACATCCTTCACGCCTTAGAAGGAAAACCGTCCTCGGTTTTCACTTAGAGTTACCCGATGGATTGGAGAAAAGGTGTGGGTATTTACGCTTGATTTTCGTTTTCACGTTCCTACATGAATTCGAGACCTTTTCGAGAAACTATTGAACTTTGACAGTTGAGATGTGAATTGTTCGCTTTGAAGTACAAAATTATTGAGGTGACTATTCCCATTATAGCATGATCTTTCCTGAATTAAACATATGTGACCAGGCTATGTTTAATTAAGGATTGATGATGCCATGTTCGGTTTAGTCAAGATAGTATTGGGTTTGAAACAGTATTGCAGGATAATTTCAAATATGGTTTGTACAATAGAGAGCGTAACGGAAAGAAGTCATCATAACGCCTTGACACAAAAGATAGGGAATTCATTAGATGAAGATCCATACAATACAACGAAAAAGAAAATCTTTAAGAAGGTACAAATACTCGAGGAAATACAATCCAAGAGGGTCTAGACTTAGGTCTTATTATGCGAAGCAGGGATCTCTCTCTTCTTAAACATTGTTATCACCCGTGACGTTGTTGAGGTCCTGGCGAGCTTCTCCTCCTCCTAACGCGTATGCGTTCCCACGAGTTCTTCCTTCATTCTGATTCATCAGCTCTGGGCATTCACTCCTGAAGTGCCCTATCACTTCACACTCATAGCAGGTTATCATGACGTTCGGGTCCATCACGAGGGTGGGAGCCTTGCAATCTTTGGCTTTGTGTCCGACCTTTTGGCAGTTCCCACACTGAGTGGGGCAAGGCCCATTGTGGTGGAATCGACACTTGTTGCACTTGGGTAAAGTTCCAGCATAACCTTTCCTCTCTCCCGACCCAGCAGTATAGACCTTGGCGGCCTCTTGTCGCTTGTTCTGGTTGTTGTTGTTGTTGTCTCCGGAGTGATCATCCTATTTCCTTTTGTTATCTACCACCTTCTCGGCGGTATCCTCGATTACTTGGTCCATTAGCTTGTTGGCCACTTCCATAGTCTCATGGAGATCAGCAGCCTTGAAGGTGGTGACATTACCCTTGATGGATGGGGGTAATCCTCCAATGTATCTCTCCAGTAAGCGAGCTTCAGTTTGGACCATCTCAGGGCACAGTTGTAACAACCGACAAGTTTCCAAAACTTATTCTACTAGTCAAAATAATTATTTTTGATTTCCCTTATGTTAGGAACACGTTTTATAATATTTCAAGTCTTGACCATTTGCGATAGAATGTTGCTTATTATGGGTTATATTGTTTGTAATCCATGACCGGTCCATTAGTAGCCCATGGGCCGGCCATCCATGTAAAAACCTTCTAGAAACAATCATGTAAGAGGCGCCCTAATTGTTGCCTATAAATAGAAGGCAAGGGTGCTCTCATTTGTTGTTGGTTATTCATTCTAGTGTCGAACCTTTGCTACTATGTCTTATGAATGTTAATCATCCATTTTCTCTCTTATTCTCTTCTTCTCTTATTTAGCTTATTAGCTTATTATCTCTCATAGCTTATTCATATTAAGTAGTAGTACGTGTTTTACCTTTTATACGTGTGTGTGTTTGTACTTATACGGACCTACAAGTGGTATCATTCGCCTAAGGGATAGTTAGGATCGTGTTTTGAGTAGATTTAATCGTTTTCTAGGTTGGTTTTATAGATTACATAAGGTTTTTGTTCTCGTTCGATAATTAATCTCTTTTGTTGGAACGTATCTTTCATCTCATGTAAAAGCTCAAAAATCTCATCAAACTTCCATTTCTTACGTTATAGATCTTAAATTTCTTCATATTTTGTGATTACTAATCGTTAGAAATAAAAAAACAATCCGTTTTCATTGATTTTCTAGATGATTTAGTGAAATCCGGATAATTAGCGTGTTGGGAAAGCTGGTGAAAAGTGAGTTTTTGCCATCTGGGTGAATTCCGACAAGTTAGGGTTTATCGCGATTCAATTTCGACAAGTTAGGGTTTATCGCAATTGGCAACTCTTCAAATTATCGGCATTGGGACTCAGTATTTTACTTCCTTGTATAAGAAAGTGAAAATACTTCGACTTGGTTGCTTCTCTTCTCTTGTATAAGAGTTGAGAATTATCGAAATTGGAATTTAGATAAAATTATCGAAATTGCCATAAAATATCGCAATTCTGATAAATTATCGCAAATTGCCTTTTCTATCGCAATTTAAGATAACTTATTCAAATTGTCATCTTTTATCGCAATTTTACGTTTTTATCGCAATTTCTATTTCCTTATCGTAATTTGGATTTTATCGCAATTGGGTGAACAGTACTTATCGCAATTGGTTGAATAGTAATTATCGCAATTGGTAAAAAATCTTCAGTTAACCAAAACCAACTTAACATAACTCATCACACAAATCTTAATTATCTTCAAGATCCAGACATGTCTCAACCACCACACTTCAATTACTATTATCAGCTACAGCAATATCCACAACAACAGCAATTTCATCCTCAGTATCAACAATAACAAGCATTCGTGCAACAACATCAATTTCTCTCTCCACCACAAGTATCTCCACAACAAATCATGCAACAAAATCAAATGCAGAACTATCCATCCTACTCCAGAGAACCACATTGGTTTAATAAGATGTGTGAGGCAATCAGCAGTCAGCAATCCCGTCATGAGGCTGGGAATCAGGAAACTCCACCTACGCTGACACCTGGTAATTATGTGCAATGGGCTAGTAGATTCCTCAGATTCATTGAACTTCGAAAACCTCATGGGAAATATCTTAAGCAAGCCATTGAAGAAGGACCCTTTCCACTTCCAGTAACTGTTGTTCCTGGAACTTCAGAAAGAGAAGAGACATCAACTCCCATTGCTGTCGCTAACTACACAACTGAACAAACACTGCAACAAGAGGCAAATCAATTGGCAATGTCTTACATACTTCAGGGAATTCCCAATCCTATTTACCGAAGTATTGATGCTCAAAAGACTGCCAAAGACATGTGGGAACATGTGCATCTTCTAATGGAAGGGACATAGTTAAATCAAGAAGATCTTGAGTCAAAGTTGTACATGGAGTACACTCACTTTATCATGGAACCAGGGGAAACTATTGAATCATACTACCACCGTTTCACAAACATTGTCAATGACCTCGATCGTCATGATATCAAGTTACCAAGGATTGCTATCAATTCCAAATTCCTAGGATGCCTTGGACCAGAATGGCAGAAATATGCAACATTTGTCAGGCAAAGTAAGAAGATTGGTGAAGTCAAGTATGGACTAATGTATGACTATCTGAGACAACATCAATCTGAGGTAGATAAGGAAGTTGCAGCACGAGGCGGTCTCATATCAGCACCAACACCTAACTCGCTTGCTCTTGTTGCTCAATCCAACTTTCCACTACCAAACCAGGAATTTGGTCAATCATCTTACCAACCAAGTTTTCAACCACAACCTCCTAACCAAATCGTTCCATATGAAGCACCATCACAATACTCTGACAACCAAATGGTCCCTTATAACAACTCAGATTCCATGATGTACTCAAATGTTGATTATGATGAAGAAGAGGATGCATTCAACTCTCTCAATGAAGCATTTGGATTAATTGCTAAGGCATTTGGAAAGTTCACCAACAAATCCAACAACCGTCTTCGTTCATCATCCAATACCAGGAATCAAGCTGTTATTAACGATGGTAGAGTGGAAATTCAGAATCGGTCTTCGGGCAGATATGGTTCAGGAAACACTGGAAACTATGGGTCTCAGAGGTTTCAGTCAGGAGGGAACAGGTTCAATTCTGCAGGGGGTAACAGGAACAATATGGGAACTACTCAGAGAAGAAATCAGATGGCTGGGAATGCACAGAAAGGCATTGCAAATACTTCAATCACGTGCTACAACTGTGGTGGGAGTGGTCATATGGCAAATGCGTGTCCAAAGCCTCGTACTATGGGCAGTGCATATCACAAGGAAGCTCTTTTGATGGCAATGAAAGATGAAGCACGGGACACAATGAATGTGAAAGAACAAAGTTTCATGGCAAGTGCTGATTCTGATGATGAGATGGAAGATCTCGAAGCAAATACTGCAGTGATGCTCATGGCAAACATGCAGGAACTGAACATGTCCGAGACAGGCTCGGTTTATGATACCGATGGTCTTTCTCAGGTACCTGATCCAAGATGTCTTATACATGAAATTGCTTCACCATCTGCATCTTCATCTACAAATGAAAATTCTGTTCAACATAATTCATCATTTTCATCTCCATCAGATGATCAAATAAACACTGTTGTATCATTTGATGATGATAAAACCGTCGTTTCATTTGATGATCCTATTGACGATGAAAATTATGATCATCTTGAACAAAATGATCCTTTGCCTGATCAAGATTCAGAGCTTCAGGCCTTGTTAATGACCACCAATCACAAATTGAGAAATGCAATGAAATCAATCAAAATCTAAAAGCAAAAATTGCATTGTTAACGAAGGACAATGAGTGCTATAAACTACAACTTTCAGGATATCAAAAACAAGAAAAACGTGAAAAAGGTTTTGAGATTGCTTTCCAAAAAGAGTACGTAAAAGTTCAAGATTTAGAAAGCCAAGTTCGTGAGCTAACCATTTCCAAGGCTGAGCTCCTATCTCAAAAAGAAAAGGATCAATTTGAATTCAAAAAACAAATTGATACTTTAAATTCTGAGCTGTTAAAAACTCAATCCGAGCTTTCAACATCTCAAAATAATCTTCTTGAAGAAAAGCAAGCCACAAGTAAACGCGTCAACTCATATCTTGAAGAAATTGTCACTTTGGAATCCAAACTTAAAGAGTTTCAAACTATTGTATACAAAAATGGTGAATCAATAACTCAAATTCAAAGGCTAACGGTAAAACCAGTTCCGAAAGGATTTGGATTTGCTATTGGTTGTGACCAACCACGTTTTCTCTCTAAAGCACTCAGCAAAAAATCCCAAGTTATACAATGCAGAACTATTATTTGATGATACCTTGCAAAGAGTTGTTGTGCTTAGTAATGATGAAGAACTTGCAAGTCTTGAACGTCAAAAAGAACTTGAGAGTCTACCAAAAACAGACAAAGATTTTTCCAGAGTTCATTATGATTATAACGCAAGACCTCATATCGGTAAATCATTTGTCCCTCCAAAGGACAAACCAGAACAAACGTTGTTAAACACCTACATACATGCTTCGTCTTCAGTAATTCCTGTGTCCAAAACTGTTACACATCTCAAGGATGCTTTGACAGAAGATGAAGTTGATCCATAAATGCCTCAAGAATGTCAAATTCTTAGATATTTTAAGACATTTATGGAAGACATATTTTTTTTGGTGAATGAAATTGATTTTGGTTTTCAAATCACAGTCTCTACTTTTCTTTCTCCAGTCGCGAAAGAAAAGCGAGATATTCTTCAAAAGAAAATTCTGCCTCATGTCAAACATCTGAAGAAATGTGCAACACAATGGGAACAAGAATTACACACGGAAGTAGCATCTATGAAGAGCATTTTCAAAGCTAAAGACGACAAAGTTCAAAGACAAAAACTTCAAAAGAAAACTTTAGCAAAAGAAAATGATCGACTCTTAGAAAAAGTTCTGTGTTATGACGTTGTTTCTGTGATAATGAATTCCCTTTATGAGTCATGCAATGAGTTACTTGTGAATGATCATGCTGTAAATGTTGAGATGTTGCAAATGGAGATAAATAATTTGGAAAAAGAGAATGAGGATCTTCGTCAAATCAACCATGATGTGGAAAACAAAGTTTTCAACCTTCAAAAGAGGCTTGACTGGTGTCAACATCAAAGTGTCATATTTGAGTTAAATTACCAACATCTAAAAACATCTTTGTCATTTCAAAACAGTCATACTTCTGAAAGTGAGAATCAAAATGAAAATGATGTCTTAAGACATAAACTGTTTGAATATGAAAAGGAACTGGATGAAATTATTCAAAACAGAAATGACACAGTCCGCCTCAACAGAATTTTAGATTCAAAAAATCAAGAATACCAACACATCATTGTTGATCTGAAAAAGAAAATCAGAGTTTTAGACAAAAGCAAAGCAAAAGTTTATGAGATTGCCCCAGGGATGTATGCAGTAGACAAGGCACTTACCCAGGCATCAGACTTAACCACTAATGCAACTACTTCAATTTCCACAGGATTAGATACCATGTCTAAGGCTAGCAACTCCAAGACCTAAACGAAACAACAGAAGCGTAGAGTCCGGAAACCTAGGAATGGATCATTTAAGTCTGCAGAAGTTAAAGATAAAGCAAGTAGTTCGAATAAAACGCATGTAATATCAGGAATAGAATCAAACTTATCTAAGTCCAATTCTAGTAATGATGTAACAGACGTTAAATCTATGAATGTTAATGATGATGTTATGCTTGATGCTAGTTGTATTGTGTGTCGTGCTAGTATATTATCTGGTGATCATCAAAACTGCATTGCTAAAACTCTGTTGAAACGCAAAAAGAAACGAACTAGTGGCTCTTCCTCTAGGCTCAAAATTGTTGCCAAGTCCATTTTAGGAAAACCACCACTAGTAGTTTCTAAGCAAACCATAGATGCACCCATAGCCACACCTAAGACAACCAAATCACCTAGTGCATTCATTAGGAAAAAGGCAGAGACTAGTTGGACATGGAAACGTTGGTTACAAAACACAGCAAGCTTTAAATGGGTCCCAAAGATAATTAACTCTTGTGTTACTAACCCAACGGGTCCAACCGTTACCAATTCTCCACCTGTTTCCAATATTTGTGATGCAGGTGATACAAATTGTCCTCTGGATTGTTGATAGCGGGTGTTCCAGACACATGACCGGCAACCTCAAGCTTCTCACAAACATTATCGCAAAGTTCGTCGGAACGGTCAGGTTCGGGAATGATCACTTCGCAGCAATAATGGGCTATGGAGATTATGTTAATGGGAACATCGAGATCAGTCGTATATACTATGTTGAAGGCCTTGGTCACAATCTATTCTTAGTGGGACAATTCTGTGACGGAGAATTAGAAGTAGCATTTCGGGAGAAAACTTGCTTCATTCGTGATCTTCAAGGAAATGATTTGATGAAAGGAAAACGGGGAACCAGTCTATACACCATATCCTTTGAAGGCATGACAGCTTCATCTCCTATCTGTTTACTCTCCAAGGCTAATCCCACAAAGGCTTGGTTATGGCATAAAAGATTGTCTCATCTCAATTTCAAAACCATGACTGACCTTGCAAGGAATAAATTGGTTGACGGATTACCCAAATTCAGATATACTAAAGATCATTTGTGTTCTGCATGTGAACAAGGGAAAAGTCACCGTGCTCACTTTCCTCCCAAAACAGAACACAACATAGATCATATCCTACAGCTGCTACATATGGATTTGTGTGGTCCAATGCGGGTTCAAACTATAAACGGGAAAAGGTACATTTTGGTAATAGTGGATGATTACTCACGATGGACATGGGTCTACTTTCTTCGGACAAAAGATCAAGTTCCGTCAATGGTCATCACGTTTCTCACGAAGATTCAAGTTCAAGTCCGTAACACCGTCAGGATTATTCGAACAGACAACGACACTGAATTTAAGAATCAAACCCTTCGAGAATACACTGAGAAGCATGGGATTGTTCATCAATATTCAATTGCTCGCACTCCCGAAAAGAATGGTGTAGTTGAAAGACGAAACCGTACGCTTGTGGAAGCAGCTAGAACAATGTTGATCAATGCCCAATTACCAGACTACCTTTGGGCTGAAGCTGTTAATACTACATGTTATACCCAGAACCGTGGCATGATCAACAGACGACACAACAAAACTCCATATGAGCTTATTCAAGGCAGAAAACCAAACATCAACTACTTTCATATTTTTGGAGCACTGTGTTACCCGAAAAATGATAGAGATGATCTTGGAAAATTAAAGGCTAAAGCAGACATTGGGATATTTGTTGGCTACTGTGAGAACTCTAAGGGATATAGAATTTGGAATCGTCGGACCGGGGAAATTCAAGAAACTATACACGCCAATTTTGATGAACTCACGGAAATGGCTTCTGAGCAAGACCGCTTAGAACCCGAACATAACCGTCTAAACTTCCCTGAATCTTCGGCTGCACCCCTACCCTTTAACAGGAAGGATCTGGAAGATTTGTTTGCACCAATGTTTGATGAAGTTAGTGTTAGTAGTGCATCAGATGCTTCCACAAGTTTCGCTGCTCAACATGTCCCAAATCAAGCACCTGATCAATCTACAACTACTTCTACAGCAGTTGATAACAATGCACCTCAACCTGAACCCTCATCACCCATGGGTCAAACACCTCCACCTGCAGTTGAAGATTCTTCCCCTACTTCTAACCATGTTACCACACCTTCAGGGTATGACGGGAATGCATTTTTTAATCCATTTGCTCCACCACCAACCATTCCATAAACAGGAGAATCATCCTCGAGCAATATGGACCCGTCATATCACCATAACAACATTCAACATTTTCCATCCACCCACAAATGGACAAGAGATCATCCCTTGGTAAATATAATTGGAAATCCTGACAATCCAGTCATAACAAGACAAAAAGTTCACTCAGATAGTGAACACTGCATGTATGCACTCACTGTCTGTCAATCTGAACCTAAAAACATCAAAGAAGCCCTTACATATGACAACTGGATTGAATCCATGCAGGAAGAGCTGGAACAATTCAAAAGTTTGGAAGT
Source organism: Artemisia tridentata subsp. tridentata (assembly GCA_021014915.2). Taxonomy (NCBI): domain Eukaryota; kingdom Viridiplantae; phylum Streptophyta; class Magnoliopsida; order Asterales; family Asteraceae; genus Artemisia; species Artemisia tridentata. The sequence continues at coordinate 371,564,905 of CP139504.1, read as the reverse complement.
TTGGGAATTAGTGGAAAGACCGGATGGAGTTTATGTTGTTGGATTGAAATGGATTTGGAAGAACAAGCTAGATGCAGATGGTACCGTCATCCGTAACAAGTCCCGACTGGTAGCAAAAGGGTATAGCCAAGAAGAGGGTATTGACTTCGAGAAATCGTTTGCTCCAGTGGCTCGGATTGAGGTCGTCCGAATGTTTCTGGCATACGCAGCCCACAAGAACATCACTGTCTATCAGATGGATGTGAAGACGACATTTCTCAATGGACAACTCCGAGAAGAGGTGTACGTATCACAACCAGAAGGCTTCGTGGACCCAGATCATCCAAACCATGTATATCGGCTTAAGAAAGCCATATACGGCCTTAAACAAGCCTCGAGGGCGTGGTACGATAAACTGTCTGCATTTCTCCTTGCTAATCACTTTACCAAAGGATCTGTTGACCCGACTTTATTTATACAGACACACGGGGAAGACATTCTCATTGTTCAAATTTATGTGGATGATATTATTTTTGGTTTAACCAATAAAAAATATTCAAACGGTTTTTCTAAACTGATGAAACAAAACTTTGAGATGTCTATGATGGGTGAACTTAAATTCTTTCTAGGATTGCAAGTTCATCAGTCGCCCCGTGGTATATTTCTAAGTCAGTCAAAGTATGCTCAGGAAATCCTGAAAAAGCATGGTATGACCAGCTGTGACACCTATAACACCCCCATGTCCTCCTCATCCTCGAAGTTAGATGCTGACATACATGGGACACCCATTGATCCTAAAAAGTATCATAGTATGATTGGGTCGATCATGTATCTCACAGCTAGCAGACCGGATGTTGTATTTGCCACATACCTTTGCTCTCGATATCAGTCTAGACCGACTGAACGGAATTTGTCAGCCGTTAAAAGAATCCTTAGATACATAAAGGGAACCATTAATTTGGGGATCTGGTATCCAAAGGACTCTGGGTTTGAACTTGTTGCATTTTCAGACGCTGACCATGCAGGGTGCTTAGACACATGCAAAAGTACATCAGGGGGAGTACAATTCTTGGGTGACAAGCTCGTCTCTTGGCAATCAAAGAAACAAGACTGCACCTCACTGTCGTCAACAGAATCTGAATATGTGGCCATGTCTGCATGCTGTGCTCAAGTCATCTGGATGCGATCACAACTGATGGACTACGGATACGTATTCAACAAGATTCCTATGTACTGTGATTCCAAGAGTGCCATCGCTATTTCATGCAACACCGTGTAGCATTCCAAGTCCAAGCATATTGATCTCCGATACCATTTCATCAAGGAACACATGGAGAAGGGTACTGTTGAATTGTATTTTGTGGGAACTGAACACCAATTGGCGGATCTGTTCACAAAAGCCTTGCCTCATGCAAGATTTGTGGATCTGGTTCACCGGATTGGTATGAGATGTTTGATACCAAATGATTTGGAAAAATTTCTTAAAAACAATTAACCAAGTCAAACATCTACAAACTATCTTTGTAAATATATATTAAAAAAAAAAATGCAAGTACAAACCCCTTTTACAACACTTTGTCCATTTTAAAATGTCACAAATTATTTTTGAACAAGTGTTGAGAGGGAGACATAAATTTTCTCAAATTTTCCAAAATTTGTACTTGCATGATTTAAAAAATTGTTGCTTCACATAGTTTTTGGTGATAAGATCAAAAGATGGAAAAGTAGTGTGTCTAGTTTGCTAAGATTGAGACTTATAGGTAGTGAAATGGTGGGTTAGGACTAAGATTAAAATGTTTCAAGGTTTGGGGACTATATGTGTCAATCATGCAAAGTTAATAGATATAAAAAATCAAAATTTCACCGCAGTTAATACGCTGCAAGTTAACTGACACATTCACCAACCATATTAAATGCCACCACCCACCACCATCAACGGCCATCATTCAATCTGCATATCCGCTAACGATCATCAAATTTTGTGAGTACATTTATGTTTAACATGTCAATATAACAGATGGTTTTGAATCATATCATGATCCAACGGCTAGAATTATCGCAATTGTGATTTATAGTTCTAGGGTTTGCGCATAATTAGGGATATTCGATTGAGAGTGTTTTAGTTATGAATGATTGTACGATTATGCTTAGATATCGTTAATGAACCAAGATTGCATGCTTAATTGTTCCCAGAAACATCAAATTGTTATAATCTCGTTTTAGGGTTTAAGCGTCAAATTTGGGGAAAACTATATATGAGTATTATTGTGTAATCTATGTGTTGGGATGTTGTAATTGTGTGTTGAATTGAATTTTTGCATGCTTTGATTGAACCCAGAAACACCATAAGTGCATTAATTAAGTTTGAGGGTTTATGAAGAACGAAGAACACTAGCAGATTGATTATTGAGTTTCCGTGGATGAAAATTGTTATAACTTGGTCAGATTATTTAAATTAGTCATATAAACTGTTTGAGATAATCTGTGGTTGCAAAATCTAAGTTATAATGAATTTCGATAAAAATCTGTGAGACGGTTCATCTTCAAAAGTTATCGGAAACTCTTGTATAAGAGTTTATCGAGATTGCGAAAATTATGGCATTTGCGATAATTATGGCATTTGCGATAATTATGCAATAGCGATAATTATGCAATAGCGATAATTATGCATTCGCGATAATTATGCATTTGCGATAATTTTTATCATGATCCAACGGCTTGTGTACACATAACAGTGCACAACCCGGACCCCAAAGAAAGGACCCTGAGGTACGCTTCAGTGCCTCAATCCTGATCCAAGGAGCGAAAGCTTCTTTCTTATGGAGCAGAATTAAACCAGAATGTTTTCTAAGTTTTTCCAAACATTCTGCTCATAAGAACAAGTATTCCCTCGTCAAGGGGGAGTATTTGAAAATATAATCTTTGTTCTGAAATATAAAAGTTCTTGAAATTCTTTCCTAAAACTCAAAAACAGCATATTTTAATCATAAAAGTTTTTCAAAAACATCATGAGTATGCTATTTTTGAGGGGGAGAAGGAAAATATGATTAAAATATGGTGTCTCATTGCTGGAATCTCACTAGTGCTCAAACTCAGAATTGACCCTCGAATTGACGGTAGGAAAAGTCAGTAGTCGAAAGGACATGTCCCTGACGGGTAATAATTTCAAGCCAGTTTATCTGGTGATGTAAGCGTGTCTCGCAAAGGACATGTCTTAGTAGAATGTACCAATTTCGAGCGATTCTCCTTGAATGTGATCTGGACGGGTAATAATTTCAGGCTAGTTCTACTAGTGATGTAAGCGTGTCTCGCGATGATCATGTTCATTGAAAATCAATCAATTCAAAAGTGCCAACTCTCTCCGGCATGTGCAAATTTCAAATTTATTACTTATGCGCACATGTTAATGGGGAGTCTTTCTGAAAATCATCAAACTCTCAAGGTGTCAACAAAACATCTTAATAATCATCGACACTTTGAGAGATTTTCAAAGGTTTGGTTTATAAGGTGAAAATCATCAAACTCTCAAGGTGTCAACAAAACAAAACATCTTAATAATCATCAATAGGATAGTCATGGAGTTATAAGGTGACTAAGGTTTAGGAAAAACCGTCCTATGATTCGCCAGAGCCGGAGGGATCTACCCAAGGACAATTCCCATAGTTTAAAACTAGAAAGTCCTAGGTATGATAAAAAAAGAAGGAGAAATGGAATGAAAGGAGAAAGAAGGGGTTGAAGAATTAAAAAGAAAAGCAAAGAAAAAGGGTGAAAAGAAATAGCCCTCCATTTTTTCAACCTTAGGGCAGACACCAGGTTCAATTCATAATCTACTGGTTGATGAGCATCACCGGTATTGAAAAATAAAGACGTCATGGACCCAGTGACGCACTGCACTAAACCTTCTAAGCCACTCAAGTGTCTCTCAAAAGACATTTGTTTCATTCACACGGAGAACCCTTCATAATCTATCGACCTCTCATTACGATAGTGTTGATATTGAAAAGGAGGCAATCTGCTCCACGCCTCCGACGACCAAACAAATATGCACTAATTGAGTCTAGCGCCATGAGATTCATCAAAGATCTCTTAGGTACACTTAGAATTACTCTGGTGTTCTACATCATGGGCATCAGTTGTGAATTAGGAAAGTGTCCTTCGCAGATCTTAGCAATCTGCCAAGAACATTCATGAGAGAAGCCACAATTGTGATTATCAATGATTGAATGGAAATCCTGCCAGGGTCAACATCAAACAGCCCTGACAGCAGGTCACTTCGGCAACTCCTTGTGGGTTACGCTTAGTGTTTGCTCCAAACGGTCTACAGTCGTGGGGTAATCTCCAGCGACTCACTGAATCGTGGGTGCATCTCGGTGTGTCCGTGTTATCCCTTTCGGGGGAATCCGGTTCAGAACGGTCTGGGTTTGGATTAGAGAAAGTCTTCACACTATGCTGTTGATGATCTCAAAAATCCAAATCTGTAAGTGCCGGTTGGTTCGTGTTGCTGCTGATGCTGCTGCAGCGGAGGATCATGAAGACCTGGAGTTCTACCACCATCAAGACTCCATCATGCTCATATCCTGAAAATTAGTTCTCACAAAGACTCATGACAGCAAAAGTTCAAAGTTATTAAAGAAAAGTCAAAGATCAAGTATGTTAATCTTTCACAAGTCTAAGTTCAAGCTTATGAAGAGAGAACTACGTAATATATGAAGAGCAAAAGTCAAAGATCATATGAGCATGATGGAAACGACATGAAGACACCATTACCAAAGACCATTGGAGATTGTCAGATTGAGAGAACATCATAACATTTCAAAACAAGAACAAAAGAACAAAGATTATGAAGACGTCGGAAGCCAAAGAAGCAAAGATGATGTCATGCAACATTGATGATCAAGACTTAGGGGGAGATTGTTAGGAACACGTTTTATAATATTTCAAGTCTTGACCATTTGCGATAGAATGTTGCTTATTATGGGTTATATTGTTTGTAATCCATGACCGATCCATTAGTAGCCCATGGGCCGGCCATCCATGTAAAAACCTTCTAGAAACAATCATGTAAGAGGCGCCCTAATTGTTGCCTATAAATAGAAGGTAAGGGTGCTCTCATTTGTTGTTGGTTATTCATTCTAGTGTCGAACCTTTTCTACTATGTCTTATGAATGTTAATCATCCATTTTCTCTCTTATTCTCTTCTTCTCTTATTTACCTTATTAGCTTATTATCTCTCGTAGCTTATTCATATTAAGTAGTAGTACGTGTTTTACCTTTTATACGTGTGTGTGTGTGTTTGTACTTATACGGACCTACACCTTAACTTTTAATTCTATTTGAACTTGTTTGGGCTTGAAAAACCGTGGATATCTTGTTAAACGTGAGCGTTATTCATTTATCAAGCCGGTACAACCTAGAAAACGCGAAACGAATCGAATTTGCCAAATAAATTGATTTCGGGAAAGTTATGCATATTTATACTCGTTTTTATCAGAAAAATTATTTCGGGAACAATGGCGCAAGTTTCACAATTTTTCGAGTCCATTTGGTATGTCGAATGGGTCCCACAGTGTTTATGGCAAAAGTCTTACCAAATGACAGTTTATACCCCCGCCCAAAAATTTACCCCGCACCCCCTAAACTTTGATTTGACAAGGTTTAACCCCTGCCTGGGTATAATAGGCCGAAATTTTATTATTTAATTCATTTTCTCACACATACACTCTTATAATTCTCTCTCTCCCTCTCCCACCTCCGTTCGACCACAACTCCGGCAACCACCGTCACCGCCAGCAACCACCGTCGCCGAAAAATTTTCTGGCGAAACCTAAACCTATATCAATCGATAGATCTCGAGGCCTACATCTGATCTGGAGAGTTTGAGCTCAATCCGAGCTCATTTAGCACCACCGCCGCCACCACGGTCAGCCACCACCACCTCGCCGATCCTTCCCCACCACCTCCTCTCTTCGATACGGTAACTCACGCGCCTTCCCCATTCCCTTTTTTATTTTTAATCGAAACCCTAATTTCATATACCATTTTTATTAAATAAAACATGTTAAAACCTTTTGAATTTAACAAAAACCGTGTGGATCTAATCTATTACGCCACGAAACACTCAACTCGATTCCGAGTTGGGGTGACTCACCGAGTCAACTCGCGTTGACTCGGGGTGAGTCGTTTATTCTTATTATTTCTTTTGTTCTAATTTATTACTCCCTCCGCCCCATATTAAGTGTCCATAATGGAATCTTGGGATGTCCCAAATTAAGTGTCCAGTGAATATTTTCAACCAATGAGAAGAGACTTTAGTAGGTAATAGTGATATTTGATTGGTGAAGAGTGTAGTTGGCCCCACTTTCCTAAAACTTTGTGCATTTAGAAAGTGGACACTTAGTATGGGACGGAGGGAGTATTTATTTGTTGTAGCTGGATTTGGATTCTGTTGTCTCGAATTGGTCCCTGGAGGTTGAAGCCGAGAGCCCCCATGCTCGTATGATGCTTTAACCTTGACTCGGTGAGTCACGGCGTGTACTAGGGTTAGGGTTAGCTAGTTAGGATTTAGGTAGTTTGGTTGTGTTATTTTGGATTCGATTTGGTTGTATTTGGTTTGATTTGGATTTTCCAGATTATTGTGGTTTAGGGTAGATTATTATATTTGATTTGATTGTTGTAATTTGTTTTTGGATTTTGGTTTGTATATTGATTGTGGATGATTGATCCGAGAGCCCCATGGCTCGTATAGTGTTCAAACTGTGACTCAGTGAGTCACCGTGTGGTATGGGACTAGGTTAGTGGTTAGGGTTGAAGCAGTGATGGTTATGTTGTAATTGTTGAATTGTTGTTTGTGATAGAATAGGATTGAGGCAGTAATGGTTGTGTTGTATGTATTGATTTGTTGTGGTGTTTAGAATAGGATTTGTTGGATTGTGGTTGATTTTTGGTATAGATGTGTTGATCCGAGAGCCTTCGGCTCGAGTGGGTTCGAGCCGTGACTCAAATGAGTCACGGCATGGTCTAGTAGCCTTATGGTGTTGAGGCTTTGGACCTGGTGTAACACCCGGTAAATTTCCTAAACCTATTTTACGAGCCAAAACCCTTGCTTCTCATTTTCTTTAGCTTTTGAACTTCTTTGAACTTGTTTGGGTTTGAAAAACTATGAATATCTTGTTTAACGTGAGCATTATCCCTTTATCGAACCGGCACAACCTAGAAAGCTCAAAACGTATCGTATTTGCCAAATATATTGATTTCTTGAAAGTATTGCATATTTATACTCGTTTTTGTTGGAAAAATTATTTCGTGAATAATGGCGCAAGTTTCGTTGATTTTCGAGTCCGTTTGGTACGTCGAATGGGTCTCACAGTGTTTATTGCAAAAAGTTTAGCCAAGTTGGCAGAAACACCCTCTCCGCCCCTTATTTTTATTCCCACCCTTTGAGTTTTGGTTTTGCCCGTGTTTGGCCCCTCACAAAAATATAAAAACCCCAAAATTAATTAATTATTTCATTTATACACACACACACACATCTCACTAACTCTCTCCTCCCTCTCTCTACCCTTCGCCGGCGATCACCTCCGACCGGCAACCGCCGTCTTCTCCGGCGAGATTCCGGCAACCACCGTACCGGATAATTTTCCACCGATACTTTTTCTTTGCCAAATCAATAGATCGGTTTATCCCGATCATTTCTGGAGCTTCTTGGCTCGTAACTCACACCGCAACACCACCCACGCGCCACCACCACCTTCGGTAACACCACCGCCACCACCACAGCCCCTCTCACCTTATTTTCTTCTCGGTAAACCCTTCACGCGCCTTCTTTTCTCTTTTTCTTTAATTTTTACTAAACTCTAATTTTTCACTTTTTATTAAATCCGAAAATAAATAATGTTTTTATTAATAAAATGGTTTTAAAACTTTATTAAAAACTCGTGTGGAATCCCCCCTTCCCGACAGTTGACTCGGTCAACTCGGTTGACTCGGTGAGGGTTTGATTGTTTTGATGTTTATTCTTGTTGTTGATGTTATTATTGTTGTTGTTGTGCTCGGATTTGGATTTAAGGTTTCGTTTGGTTTGTTTGGTCTCGGCAGCCGACATACGGCGTAGCCAAGCCGTGACTCATGGCGAGTCAAGGCGAGACGAGGAGTGTTTAGGATTAGTTTGGTTTGAGATTTGATGAGGTTGTGTTTGAATTTGATGATGGTTTGAATTTGTGTTTGCTGTTTTGGATTTGTTGTGTCGACTGGAATTTTGATATAGAGTTGGATTAGTGTTAGGATTAGGTTAGTGTGGATTTGGTTTGTGTTTGTGTTGGATTTGGTTCGGCCGAGAGCCTTATCGGCTCGAGTTGAGACGAGCCGTGACTCGTGGCGAGTCACGACAAAGTTTATTTACTTGTCGTTGTTATTTATTTATTTTCGTCGAGTCGTGGTTATTAGTTTAGTCGTTAACTATTTATTTGTTTTATTTTATTTATTTGATGTCGGGTCGTGATATTTTTAGGTTAGACGTTTAATTATTTATTTGTTTGTTTGGTTATCGATATGGTGTTTCGGATTATAACTTGAACATGGGAAAATAATAATAATAACAAATGGGATATATATATTGACTTGGATATTGTGATGTTGTAACATTGTTAGACAAGGATTGGACGTATTGGATTTACGGTATTGGTTGATTGGACTATTATGGACCCTTTGGTACACGAGACGGAAGGATACGTTAGACTCATAAGAGCTTAACCTATCTGGACCCGAACTATACAAAATGGTCGATAAAACTAAACAACTAATATTCACGCAAATAATATGTCCAATTATATATAATAACTTATAAAACTTGACGATAATTGAATTATTCAAATGAGTCGTATGACTTGGAAATGTCTTATAAACGGGTGCATCATGCCGAAATTTCATTAAATCTTTTATAAAACTTAATCTTTTACCAATATTCTGAAAATATTTTCAAACCTTATATGATTTGACATTTTATCAACTATTTTGGGAAAAATGGGTATATACCGAAACTACCTACTGTTGTTTGTTTGTTTGTTTATTCGTTTTATGTCCTCTTTTCTCGTCAGTAATTCTCTATTCTTTTCGTATTCCCTTTCTTTCTTCTCTCATATTCTTGAGTATTCGTTCGTATTCGCCGACTTTTTCTATTTTCCTTTTCTAAAATATCCACACGAGTCTTAAACTTTCCTTTTCTTTCAAACGTCATTGAAAACTAAACCTTTTTATAATAACACAAGAATTCAACGAACGCTACTTCATAAATTACTTGAGTATTATTTCTGAAACAAGTTACTTGTTAGGTTGTGCCGATCCTGTACTGTTATGCTTGTACTTTTGATGTCGTTGTGCTCTTTACTATTTGATGCCAGTTGTGATGTTGTGATATCTTGCATTGCTGCATACTGAGGTGAGTTCATAGCCCCACTTTTTATTTGCTTAAACTGTTTTATAAACTACTTGGGGTGAGATACATGCTACTGTTTTGAATATGATCACAATAGTTTGAAAAACTATACATTGAACTAAAAACTATGTTTTCTGCTATCTGAAATTGTACTTTGAAATGAAAATTATGCTTTCTGCTTTCTGAAACTTTATTTGAACTGGAACAACATTTATACTTTTCTGGTAGCTACTTTGCGAAACATCTGATTAGGGCTGAGCAAAACCGACCGAAACCGAAAAATCCCGATAAACCGACCGAAACCGAGTGTCCCGATACCGAATTAGTGAAATTCGGGTCGGGTGTCGGTTGTAATAATTTGTGAAATTCGGTTTCGGGTCGGGTCGGTACGAAAACCGACATTATCCCGATTAATACCGACATCCCGATTCCCTTTGATATAAAGTAAAGAAAAAATAATAAAGTAAAGAATAAGTAAAGTATCAATGTATCCCACTCCCACCTCTACACAATCAGCCTTATCTCTCCAAAAAGAAATATCTACACCTCCTTCTTTCATCTCAAGAGAACATAACTCAATCTCAAATCAAAGTATCAAACGGTACCAACCACGACTCATGAGTACCAGCCATAAAAACAAACCAAGTCGCCACCAAAAATCCAAGGTAGGTACTAATTTTGTTTTACATTTAAGATCAGTGATGGTATAAACCTGAGATCTTGTGTATTCGAGTCTTGTTTAGATGTAGAAGAGAGTTGAGGAGTGATATGATGAACACAAGGTTTCATCTTTCTTGTTTAACAGTTTCTTTGATTCCCACTTTATTTAACTTACATTGTTTTGTGTATTCAATACATTGCGCTGTCTTCAATAAAGTTTATAAATTGTTTTGTCTTCAATAAATTGTTGTCTTCAATAAATTGCTGTCTTCAATAAAGTGTATTCAATACATTGTTTTCGGGCTTGGCTGCTTATACCCGAAATCGAAACCGACAGTCCCGACATAAACCGAACCGACCCGAATTCTAATCGGTTCGGTATCGGTATTGATTTTCTGCTTCTTTTGGTATCAGGATTTGGCGGGTCGGGTCGGGACGGGTCGGGATCCGGCCCGATGCTCAGCCCTACATCTGATAAGCACTAAGTACTGCCCTTGCCAAAAGCAAGTCCCTCGATCATGAACCATTAATCACCTACGGGTGAGCGCGATTATAGTTTATAGGCCTATAGGATTTGACCATCCCGCCATGTTGACTAAGGTCGGTCAACATGTGATGTACTATAGTTGAGTTACCTAGGTATACGGCAAGATACCTACTTTGGGGGCAACTATTATGATTATGAAATTCCGCGGTTACTGTCGACTTACGCCAGGATTTCTGGTGCCGGTTAACGTTTTGTATGTCATGAGCTTAGTGCAGTGGTAATATCTGAACTTTCGGGTGTATAACAACGAAGCCCACTTTCTTAGAAACTTGAAATATTGTGATCAACTATTTTATTTAAACCTATGAATTCACTCAACCTTTGTGTTGACTTTTAGCATGTTTATCTTAGGTGTTAAATCATTTCCGCTGCATATCTTACCTTTGGAGGAGCTTGGCGAAGGGCATGGCATGGTCATAGAAGACTCAGAAAACTATTTGGGACCACTCTAAACCCTATTATGAAACTTTATTTTCCGCACTATTTTAAATAATGTAAGTTGGATGTTTTAAATTATGAAATTTCTTTTGAAATGGTTTAAGTAAAACCGTTCTTTGTACCTTGTGATTGTGATAACTATTCAATAACACCCCCGACCCGTATGTTTCCGCTGATATGATTTCGGGGTGTTACAGATGGTATTAGAGCCACAGGTTATAGAGAACTGGGTATTTTCAGGAACTGGAATTTTCGAAAACCTAGACTATAACCATTTTTACGAAAACTCAAATCCTATGACCATCACTTTCCTGCCTGCCAAGCCGATGCCTCGTTTGTAATTCTGTTTCATAGCATATTTGTTGAGTTATTAAATGTTACATTGATAAGATTTATGTCCTACTATTTGATGATTTGTATTTCACCTCATTTTCACTGTTCACTATAAGCATTTTCACATACTTACATCGATGCACCGAATCTGTCACGGAGTTTCGCTATTTCCTTGCGTAACCGCATTATTTGATTTCGAGTTTGGACACTTGTTGTGGTTTTTAAAACGATTCTAAAGTAAGGAACATAGTACAAGTATAACTAAACTGAGTATCCCAAAATTCATTGATCCTCGGTTGAGAGTAGACTGATCACCTATAATCAACCAAGGATAGCGGGGACATCGCCTGATCACCTATGTCTTAGAAATGAATTTTGCGATACTGGGGGTAGTTATAACAGGATTATGTTTCGGGTTGACTTTCTATTTTTTTAAAATTTGGGAATGGTAAAAGTTTTGCATATGTACACGAGCACCGATTATCACGAAGTTTTGCCCACACACACGGCACACTGGCATCACAACACCTCAAGAACTGAAATACTTCTGACACCGCTATATCCCTTCGCTTATATGGAGTAATTGTTCGTCGCCGCCTGATTACGTTCGCACCGGGTCAGGTGAGACCCGATTGGTCGCTATTTTGAATTCGAGCCGTTTATTTTAACTCGTCCGATATCATGATAAGCACATTTTGAGTTTATTGTAATACGTGGCTTTGGCTTTATTTGAATTTGGATTGCTTGATTTCTTGATTTTGAGTCTCGTTGTGGATTGATTTTGCTCCCTTAACTTCGTTTTGTTTCTGGTTATGTTACAGCACAGTCATCGCTACCCCAAACCTTACACTTAGTGAATGAACTAAGTTAGATCACTAGTCGTCTAAGAATGACTCTCCCATAGCCCTTGTAGGATGAAACCCTTGATGGAGAAAAAAAAAAACAACGAAGTAATCAATGAATCTTTGGCAAGACCTAGAAAACTTACAATAGGTCGATTTGTAACTCAACAGAAGCTTTAGGAACTTATGTAGCAACCCGAGCCCCAACTTTTGAAAAAGACACCTAACCTTTCACTTATCCCTCAGGAATACCAGTAGTCTACCTTAATACCCCTTTATAAAACAATGAACTGCGATACGTATTTTAAGAAATTATACTGTAAAACCCAAAAATTTGAAAGCATGGTAAAAGACTAAAATGCCCCTATGAATTTAAAAAAAACTAAATAAAAGGTTTATAAAGTACCAAATCAATCCCGAACTTCTGGAAATGGACAAGTTATGCTACCAAATAATTTTGGCTATTACAATTTACATTTTTGCAAGGTACAAAATGACCAAAATACCCTCTATGAACCGAAGATACTTTATATACATATTAATTATATTATTAAAGTTTATAATTAGAATAAACACATTTAAATTGCAAGAAAATATGGAAGGCTATCAAAAATTGATCTTGGCTTTATGAAAACGTGTGTTGACAGCCCATTCCCCCCCCTCATTCGGCCTTATCCCACTTTTGTATAACAAACTCATTTAAACCCTAAAATTTATACCGAAAATAACAAAAACACACCATAATTCCTCTCCTTGCTCATACGAATTTTCTGGAGTCCAAGCATATTTTTCTGGTGTTGTACATGATCTAAGGAGGCCTAGAAAATTTGGTTTAGGTCGTGGGAGTTGGTCTTTTGATCGCTAGCTTTTATTCTTGTCGCAAAATCAAATCCAAAGGTAAATTCTCAAACAATTCATTCGATCACCATAAAATTCGTTTTCCATTTTTCTCATGATCCTCACATGATTTATACTCTGTGAAAAATGTCTACAAGGTGGTTTGGTCGCGTTTTTGGGCGTGGTGATTTATTTGGTTCGAAGGGTTCTAGCCGAGTAACACAAATTCAAAATCGTCCATCCGTTCGTTCCATAATTATTCTGGTATTTTTCTAAGCTTCTACTGATCCTATATAACGTGGGAAAAATGATTAAAACAGGCCATGCATCATATTCTAGCCATATGATAATTTATGTGTTTTGGAACCCTAAAATCGAATTAAATCTCAAATACACCTATGCGATTTTTTTGGACCTGGTTATTATTTTTAGTGGCTTATATAATCACCATATAACATCACAAAAATGTTCTTTCGAATTGTTGAGGCCTAAAATCATCGTGGTCGAATTTAGTTTAAAACCGTATAAAAGAAAAATAAAAGAAAATTATGGAAAACCACAAGAACATGTTCGACCTAGGGTTTATGTGTTTAGATCTAGAAATTTAATGTGATTTAATGATGTAATAATGATGAGATGATGATTAGAAAAGTTAGGGTTTTGATTTGGATAATAAATGTTAAACCGATTGAATTAATTAAAGTTAAGGGTGTGTTTTGTAATTTTTAAAACTCATGGGACCATTTTGTAAATTATGTTAGATCTGCTGAAATTCATATAAAATATAAAAGGAGGGCCTCATGTGTTAATTTTGTATTTAAAAGGTTTATTTTGATTAATTAATTAAAGTATTATTCGATTTGTAAAATAATTAAAATGGAGGGACCAAATATGTAATTTCTGGAAAGTTAAGGCTGATTTGAGTAATAAATTATATTCAGGGGTTAACGTGTAAATTTGGAGATTTATTGGGCTAAGGTGTAATTATTATTAATTAAAGATTGAAATTGTAAACTAAAGGGTTTAAATTGTAAACTTTGTAACTTGAAGGACTTGTGGTGTAATTCTTATAAACTTGATGGTGTGATTCATACAACATATAAATTTAAGGGTACTTTGTGTAATATTGGCAAACTAAAGGTTTAATGTGAAATAATAAATGTTATGAGGTTAAAATGTAAATTATGTAACTAAAAGGGTATAAAGTGTAAATTGTATAAACTAAAGGGCTAATTAAGTAATTCTGGATAACCTAAGGATTTGAATGAACTACTTATGATATTTTCACTTTAAATCTCCATCTTTGGTATAATTACATTTTGAACCCTAAGTTATGAAAACTTGTCATATTTAACCTTAAACTTATATAACTTATTTAAAATGAATGCGATTTCCATAATAACCTAATTAATGACTTAACCTAAGTTATATTTTGAATACTGCTAATTATGGAAACTTACTAAATAAGGAAACTTTCTAATTAAGGAAACTTGCTATATATGGAAACCTGCTAAAAATAGAAAGTTACTTAAAATGGAAAAGCAATTAATTAAGAATGATTTGTAATCCCCTTCTACTCCTTTAGGTGTGAAGAAGGAGAGACTCTGAGCTGTTTCCCATATCCTGTGCTTTGTTTATGTTTTGCTTTCGTCATAAGGTACAGATATTCTGCTCTTGTATAAGGAGCCTTCGGTCTCTATTTTGATTCGTATTAGGGTTTCCCCTATGCCATTGCTACGTTCCCTACACTTTGATATGAACCTTTGATTTCCGAACCTCTTATATGAACCTTTGGCATTTGAACTTTGACATATGAACCTTTGATATGAACCTCGAGATTTGGACTATGCTTTGACCATATGAAACTTTGCTTTGATATGAACCTTTGACCTGTGACCCCAGTTTGATACTACAAGCCAAAATATGTTCCCTAGCCATGAAGGTAACATGGCCGTGTCATTGATGCACCAATGGCATGACTAGTGTGTAGCCCTAGTGATTTGGTTACACCGTCCCCATTATGATATGATATGAGCTCACTATGATATGATTTGATATGGCCAATATGATTTGTTTGGGGGGCGAATGGATGCATCCTAGATATGTTCTGATATGATATGCTTTGATATGATATGATATGGTGACTGGGGCTGGGTGCAATCCACTCCTTTCACACCCCTGGGAGCTGATCACTCTATTTGAAGAATGAGGACACCCCTCATATTATCTGTTTATTGAGAGGCATCCCCTCTACATGATTATGATATGATATGATATGTTATGATATGGGCTCGTGGGGGATGACTGTCCTAAACCTTACTCTTTATTTTCCTTTTCCTATATCTCCTTCATTATGATATGTCTGTTCATTTCCATTTGATTTTGTTTCCGTTTATTATATATCTGTTCACTGGGCTTTTTAAGCTCAGCCGCATTTCTTTCCATGCGGCAGGTTTTAGTTGGAAGCTGGGTTTTGAGTGAAGAGACTTTTGGACTTAGAAGACTTTGATAGTTATTTTGAAGTAGAGATTATTAGAAGAACTTATGACTTCAGACTTAGTGTTTATTCCTTTGTAAATTTTGTATTTCCTTGTAAATTCTTGTAACCTTTGTACTTCCTTTGTAATATTGAAGATGTATGCTTGTGTATGTATCTGATATGTTACCATTATCGTGACATCTCTACCCTTGTCGGGTTGGGGTATTACAATTATGGTATTAGAGAGACAGGCTGCGATTTCGTAATACATTTACCCTTGACCTGTGTAAGTTAGGACTACTAAGCTTCCCCTGTAGGCACTCGTAAGTCAATCTTTGAAAATCGCTTTAGGATTTCCCTATAGGAACGTAAGTTTTGACCAGTGAGGAATGGGTAGACTATAAGGTATTGTTTTTAGTATCATTGCTTCCGCATCACTCTGATTCGTGCCTTGCTGTTGGTTAGATCCTGTTGATACCGCTTTTGGAAGGTGGAAGCTTATGCTTTGCACCACCTGAGATTTGAACCTGATTAAATTAGGAAGGCTTTAAGAAATTTCATAATAATTGCCTGACACTATTTGATCCTTATCTTCAGATTTCTTTTGTTAATCGTTTTTGATAAAGACCCACGTTGCACTCTGATCCTTTCGTTAATCATTTTTACGCCTCTTCGGACATTTCGAGAACCTCCATGGCGATGACGTACTGTATATGTTCTTTGTCTCTCGCTTTTGATAAGTATCTATGAATCTTCCGGCACTAATTGATTTCGTTTACCCATCTTTGTCCCTATGAGAAGTCTCGTGGTGTGTAACCACGAGTATAAAATGTTTTCCCCCACTTTTAAATGATAAAGATTTGATTTGTGATCCGTCTATCTTGGGATAGTTAACTTCAATTTTATTCTGACAAGGAATCGGCTGATTGAGCATTCAAATATGGACAATTTCCCTTATATGTCTCACCTTTAACGTTTGCAACAATTTTGAACTCCCTACCATGATTACCGATTGATAAACCCTCTGCTATCACTATTACTCTGGAGTCTCTTGTGTTAATTTAACGGGTATGAAGTTTTCCTAGAACCCATTTCGTACGCTAATGAATGAACCTTATCTTGGAAGCTATTTGGCACTTTGAGTCGTCTGAGCATGAACCTTGTATTGAACGCTATTTGGCACCCTGAATTTTCTGAAACACGATTTCTGATTGAACCATCAAGTTTTTCCACCGGAGTGTAAAGTAAGTTTGCTTAAGTGCATTCTCTTGGCGTAATTCAGTTTTGTTCACGATAAAGAAGAATGATGACAGGAGATATGTATTGATTTTTGGAAGCTGAATCGTAATACTGTTAGGAACCAATATTCCTCCACCCTGAAACAACTGTGTGTTTGTTAAATTTCAGAGCGCGAAGTCTCCTTCTGATGAATTGAGTCTATTCTTGGAATCGACCCCCCCCCCCCATATTCGTAATCGACTACTATGACGGTAAATGACGCTAATGGTATTAGCTAAAGCTCTGACTGTTTCGTGAATTTGATAAATAATGTTTTCTCGTGAGTACATGGACAAGTGGTCATTGTATGACTTAATAGTACGTTCAGAAACGAGGAAGAGCATGAAAATCATTTCTTTGCACCTTCTTAGAAATTTGACGATCATTTGTACATTCTGGGAGATTGATATTTGTTGATAACTGCGGAGGCTACCCCGAAGAGTGAAGACATTCCTTTCAAGACAGAAGTGTTGGCGATGCACAAGAAGAAATTCTGGTCAAGATCGCGAACCTGGAGCTGATGAAGACATGCAGTCTCACTTCCCTATTCATCTTGGTTGTACTAAGATGAATTGAGAGCGGAAGCAGACTGGATAATGAAGAAGATTTAAAGATCGTGCCGGAAATCCACAATACTCCATCACATTCCAAGAGAAACTGCAGGAGGCTCGACTAACCAGACACAAGTTCCCAATTTTGGTTTCACTTCCCAATTGATGGACAGCCGAAGACAGATCAACCGGACTTGGAGAGATTAGATGTGTTGAATAAGCGGATATTTCAAACAGACCCTCTATACTTGGAATAATTGATCCTATGAAGGCAGAAGTTTGGCGACTAACTCTCATTTCCGTTGACCTCTTAAGTTTTGTTATCTAGTAATAAGTTCCTCTTATGATTTAAGTTCCCTAGAAGCAATTCAATTCGTGTTTATCTTTCGTATGATTCAGTGATGACTTATTTTGAGAGATTTTGGCGAGTTGTAGTAGATATGATGCTTGTGACGGCATACCTCACTTCAATTTGGCTATCTGGGATTTTGATACTCGTGCGAATAGTTTTGTTTTCCCGCTTGACTTTGGCATTCGAATTTGGTTGACCTTTGATGGCAATAGAAGTACTAGGTGGATTAAGATAGGTGGTTTTGATTACGACTTGAGATAAAGTATGACCATCATGAGGGCATAATTATATGATGCCAGTATTATGACGTCTGGCCAACGTGATAATACTTACATCATATAGCGTGCACTTGTTGTGGGCATAGGATATCTTGGGAAATACCTAAGAAGTTTAGAAGTTGATCTCTGTTGGATTATCCGTGGTTAGTGAGACTTTAAGTTCATTTTACCTATGCGTTTAATATGCTTCAACGTTATACGACTAGATACGTTTGGATACTCGACACGCGTTTGTTGACCTCTGTACTTCCGATAAGAATCTTAGGTTCTGTGTAGAACTCTCTACCGTCTGTTTTCTGTAAGTATGGATCCGATCTGTTACTATTAAAAAGTACACCTACATTTTGCTATATGTACGTTTCGCATCCGTTGATTATGTTTCATTTTGACCAGCTATGAGTGATTGAGGCTTTGGATTTTGAGGAGCAAAACCTGTTTGTTTAAGAGAACACCTATGAAAGGTTATACTGAAGTCGAGACTATTTGAGAATCTGAAGAGTTTGAACTCATATACTACTCCCATATTCGCTACAATTCGATACGTTTTCATCTGATTTGACTATTTCTATTCCACAGACGAAAATCCGTCAATCCCACATCTTCCCTGAACCTTTTCTGATGGGATACGTTTATCATCTATTACGGTTGGTATATCATTCTTTTGATGTGAATCCTAAGCGTTATGTCTTTCTGAGGAAAACGAAATTATTTGATTGGCAAGATTGAGTCATGAGAAAATACTTGGTTTGGAAGAACCTGCTCGAGCGTGAGAATGTTTTGTCGATCGTTTGCAATTTGCCACGACTTCGTTTAAATTTGCGACTTCAAATTTCGAGGACGAAATTTTTCTGTTAGAGGGGAAGAGTTGTAAAACCCAAAAATTTGAAAGCATGGTAAAAGACTAAAATGCCCCTATGAATTAAAAAAAAAACTAAATAAAAGGTTTATAAAGTACCAAATCAATCCCGAACTTCTGGAAATGGACAAGTTATGCTACCAAATAATTTTGGCTATTACAATTTACATTTTTGCAAGGTACAAAATGACCAAAATACCTTCTATGAACCGAAGATACTTTATATACATATTAATTATATTATTAAAGTTTATAATTAGAATAAACACATTTAAATTGCAAGAAAATATGGAAGGCTATCAAAAATTGATCTTGGCTTTATGAAAACGTATGTTGACAGCCCATTCCCCCCCCCCTCATTCGGCCTTATCCCACTTTTGTATAACAAACTCATTTAAACCCTAAAATTTATACCGAAAATAACAAAAACACACCATAATTCCTCTCCTTGCTCATACGAATTTTCTGGAGTCCAAGCATATTTTTCTGGTGTTGTACATGATCTAAGGAGGCCTAGAAAATTTGGTTTAGGTCGTGGGAGTTGGTCTTTTGATCGCTAGCTTTTATTCTTGTCGCAAAATCAAATCCGAAGGTAAATTCTCAAACAATTCATTCGATCACCATAAAATTCGTTTTCCATTTTTCTCATGATCCTCACATGATGTATACTCTGTGAAAAATGTCTACAAGGTGGTTTGGTCGCGTTTTTGGGCGTGGTGATTTATTTGGTTCGAAGGGTTCTAGCCGAGTAACACAAATTCAAAATCGTCCATCCGTTCATTCCATAATTATTATGGTATTTTTCTAAGCTTCTACTGATCCTATATAACGTGGGAAAAATGATTAAAACAGGCCATGCATCATATTCTAGCCATATGATAATTTATGTGTTTTGGAACCCTAAAATCGAATTAAATCTCAAATACACCTATGCGATTTTTCTGGACCTGGTTATTATTTTTAGTGGCTTATATAATCACCATATAACATCACAAAAATGTTCTTTCTAATTGTTGAGGCCTAAAATCATCGTGGTCGAATTTAGTTTAAAACCGTATAAAAGAAAAATAAAAGAAAATTATGGAAAACCCCAAGAACATGTTCGACCTAGGGTTTATGTGTTTAGATCTGGAAATTTAATGTGATTTAATGATGTGATAATGATGAGATGATGATTAGAAAAGTTAGGGTTTTGATTTGGATAATAAATGTTAAACCGATTGAATTAATTAAAGTTAAGGGTGTGTTTTGTAATTTTTAAAACTCATGAGACCATTTTGTAAATTATGTTAGATCTGCTGAAATTCATATAAAATATAAAAGGAGGGCCTCATGTGTTAATTTTGTATTTAAAAGGTTTATTTTGATTAATTAATTAAAGTATTATTCGATTTGTAAAATAATTAAAATGGAGGGACCAAATATGTAATTTCTGGAAAGTTAAGGCTGATTTGAGTAATAAATTATATTCAGGGGTTAACGTGTAAATTTGGAGATTTATTGGGCTAAGGTGTAATTATTATTAATTAAAGATTGAAATTGTAAACTAAAGGGTTTAAATTGTAAACTTTGTAACTTGAAGGACTTGTGGTGTAATTCTTATAAACTTGATGGTGTGATTCGTACAACATATAAATTTAAGGGTACTTTGTGTAATATTGGCAAACTAAAGGTTTAATGTGAAATAATAAATGTTATGAGGTTAAAATGTAAATTATGTAACTAAAAGGGTATAAAGTGTAAATTGTATAAACTAAAGGGCTAATTAAGTAATTCTGGATAACCTAAGGATTTGAATGAACTACTTATGATATTTTCACTTTAAATCTCCATCTTTGGTATAATTACATTTTGAATCCTAAGTTATGAAAACTTGTCATATTTAACCTTAAACTTATATAACTTATTTAAAATGAATGTGATTTCCATAATAACCTAATTAATGACTTAACCTAAGTTATATTTTGAATACTGCTAATTATGGAAACTTACTAAATAAGGAAACTTTCTAATTAAGGAAACTTGCTATATATGGAAACCTGCTAAAAATAGAAAGTTACTTAAAATGGAAAAGCAATTAATTAAGAATGATTTGTAATCCCCTTCTACTCCTTTAGGTGTGAAGAAGGAGAGACTCTGAGCTGTTTCCCATATCCTGTGCTTTGTTTATGTTTTGCTTTCGTCATAAGGTACAGATATTCTGCTCTTGTATAAGGAGCCTTCGGTCTCTATTTTGATTTGTATTAGGGTTTCCCCTATGCCATTGCTACGTTCCCTACACTTTGATATGAACCTTTGATTTCCGAACCTCTTATATGAACCTTTGGCATTTGAACTTTGACATATGAACCTTTGATATGAACCTCGAGATTTGGACTATGCTTTGACCATATGAAACTTTGCTTTGATATGAACCTTTGACCTGTGACCCCAGTTTGATACTACGAGCCAAAATATGTTCCCTAGCCATGAAGGTAACATGGCCGTGTCATTGATGCACCAATGGCATGACTAGTGTGTAGCCCTAGTGATTTGGTTACACCGTCCCCATTATGATATGATATGAGCTCACTATGATATGATTTGATATGGCCAATATGATTTGTTTGGGGGGCGAATGGATGCATCCTAGATATGTTCTGATATGATATGCTTTGATATGATATGATATGGTGACTGGGGCTGGGTGCAATCCACTCCTTTCACACCCCTGGGAGCTGATCACTCCATTTGAAGAATGAGGACACCCCTCATATTATTTGGATTGAAGAATGAGGACACCCCTCATATTATCTGTTTATTGAAAGGCATCCCCTCTACATGATTATGATATGATATGATATGTTATGATATGGGCTCGTGGTGGATGATTGTCCTAAACCTTACTCTTTATTTTCCTTTTCCTATATCTCCTTCATTATGATATGTCTGTTCATTTTCATTTGATTTTGTTTCCGTTTATTATATATCTGTTCACTGGGCTTTTTAAGCTCAGCCGCATTTCTTTCCATGCGGCAGGTTTTAGTTGGAAGCTGGGTTTTGAGTGAAGAGACTTTTGGACTTAGAAGACTTTGATAGTTATTTTGAAGTAGAGATTATTAGAAGAACTTATGACTTCAGACTTAGTGTTTATTCCTTTGTAAATTTTGTATTTCCTTGTAAATTCTTGTAACCTTTGTACTTCCTTTGTATTATTGAAGATGTATGCTTGTGTATGTATCTGATATGTCACCATTGTCGTGACATCTCTACCCTTGTCGGGTTGGGGTGTTACATATACTATATATTAAAACGTGGGTATTGCAAGTGGTACAAAAGAATCTTCAAGAGTAATTAGGGAGGTGATTAGTGCACCAATGTGTGGCTTATATTGATGGTTTTACTGTTCTGTACTGTTCAAACAACTGTTTTTTACTATTCATGCACTATTAATTCATAATTAGGGAAAAAAATAAAAGTTTTGTGGCTGTCATTACTGTGCATGGTAAATATCTATTGAAGCTCCTCCAGAAATCCAGAAACCATCAAGTCCAACACACAATATTACCATCAAAAATACATCTCTCCCTAAACCAAATCGAGTACCACAATGCCCCATCAAATCCAACACACAATATTACCTACCGCCTCATCAATCTATACTAAATTGAACTCAACATCTAAATCCCAACACAACCACAAATAAATAATTATACAACCAAATCGAATGAAAGGAAAAATAATAACAATACAACAACCCAACCGAATAGAATAAATAAAAATAAATAAAATTGATAAATAAATAAATAAATAAATAATCTATTCCCAGTTCTGCAACCACCAGGACCAACTCGGTCTATACTTCAATCCGTGCTACAACAGTTGCAGGTGAATCACAAATAATGAAATAAATAAATAAAATAAATAAAATAATAATAAAATATAAGTATATACGACGCATCCCGAGTCAACGCGAGTTGACTCGGTGATTTACCCTCAGTCGGACTGAGTCAAGGGTTACACGGCGAAATAACATATGTTTTTAAGTTAGATCGAAAGGTTTTATTATGTTTTATAAAATAAAAAATAATATACGAAACTAGGGTTTCGTATTAAATAAAAAATAAGAATAAATAGAGCGCGTGAGGTACCTTATAGAAGAGAGAAAGAGGTGGGGAAGCTCGGTAAATAGTGGCGGCTGACAGTGGTGGTGGTGGTGGCGTTGGTGGTGCTAGACTTCTCCGATGGAACTTATACTTTCCAGAACGAACAAGGGCTTCCTCATCTATCGTTCGGTGTATAGGTTGGGTTTGCCGGAAAAATTTCCTAGCGACAGTGGTTGCCGGAAGTGGGGGTGGCTGCCGGAGCTGGATCCGGATGGGAAGAGAGTATAGAAGAGTGCGTGTGTGACAAAATGAATAAAATAAAAAAATTTCAGCCTTTTATACCCAAGGAGGGGTCTAACTTGGGCAATTACAAAGTTGAAGGGGTGCGTGGTAATTATTTAGCGGGGGTAAAAACTGTCATTTGGATTAAACTTTTGGTTTAATCACTGTGGGGCCCATTCGAGGTACCAAACGAACTCTAAAAATTACAAAACTTGCACCATTGATTCCGAAATAATTTTTCCAATAAAAACGAGTATAAATATGCAATATTTTCAAAAATCAATATTTTTAACAATTACGATACGTTTTGTACTTTCTAAGTTGTGCCGGTTCACTAATAGGGACAATATACAAAACAATATGCTACAGTACAAAACAGTGTTCCTAACGAACTTACAAAAATGGTCCTATTCAATAGTGGGTATGGCAAATGCAAGAAAGAAATTTCCCTCCCTTAAAAATATCGGACATGCTGACGTGCTTACTCGCTAACTACCTAAACACTCCCGCTGCAACGCGCGGGTTTCCCAGCTCGTATATATATAAATCGATATGATATTTTGAAAACGATATTTGATTTGTAGTCAATTATAGTCCAAAGGAAACACAAAGGAAATATGTGTAACCCGGGTCGTTATTCCCCAACGAAGGATGAATGGAATTTCGTGAAATCGAGACGTGAAACGTGTAGTGAATAGTGATAAATGAGAGAGATTGTGGATTTTTATACTAAATATATGAAATATAAACTAAAAACAATTTAAAAAGCAAGGGAAATGATTATCTAAAGCTCACGTATCTAAAAACGTAAAGGAAAACCTAAAAACGCGCAAAACCAGGGCTAATCCCGAGCTTTAAAAGTAAAATGATGAAATATTAACTCTACGGGTGCAAATCTATTTTTCCTAAGTCCTAATTAATAAAAGAAAATTTTAGAAAAAAGAATTATATTTTTTTGACTTTTATTTAATTTATTATGAATTAAAAACTAAATTAAACTAATTAATTGATTAAAAATATTAAATGATTAAGGAAAAATCTAAAATGGTTATAAAAACTAACTAATGTAAAAAGGAATAAAAGAAAAATAAGCTGAGAGAAAAAGCAAGAAGGAATAAGCAGTTATAAGAAGTTTAAAGAAAATAAGCAAAAGAGATTAAAAAGCTTATAAAAGAATTAATTGGGAGAAGTAAGACAGGAAAGTCCCAAGGGCAGAGTTAGCGTGTGTTGTGTTGAGTGAGGCTGTGTGTGTGGGAGGTCCCAGGTTCGAACCTGTGGACTTCCTTTTTTGAAAGATTATTATTATTATTTTTTTATTATTTTTTTCTTTTTAAAAACAAATTAAGCACTAAAAAATAAGCATTTTATAAAACTACACTGATTTTTGAAAACTACGAATAAGCTCAGAATGAGCTTATCAAATCAAACAGTAAGCCTTTTATAAGGAAACAAGTAAAAGCTTTAAGGCAAAAGGAAAGGACTAATAAGCTACTAGATAAGCTAAGAAGGAAACTATATTAAGCTGGATTAAGCAAAATGGGATCAAAGTGAACCAACAAACTCATAATAAGCTAACTTAAAAAAAACAGATAAGCACTGATGAAATCTCAATAAGCAAATTCAACACTGATGCAGGCCTAAAATGGGTAAACTGAGGTATAATGCAGGCTATGAAAAGCTATCAATAAGCTAACAGAAAAATTCAGAAAAATGTGTAACAAGTCTACAAGCAACCCAAGTACTTCAGTAACAAATTCCAGCTTAATAAGGCTTATATTGAACAATTGAAAAATGAAAAACATAAGCTGTATGGGCAATATAGCTACTGATGCACAGTTAACACTGATTTTACCATAACTCCATAAGACCTTAATGAAATCAAACCATCATTTGAACATCCACTTAATGAACTGAAATGAACAAAGAACTACCAAAAACAAGCACCAAAGTAGCTTAAACCTATAGTAAGCTTATATGAGCAGACCCTATTATATAACCTGCACTAATCAAACTTAAAGCTATGAACTCTATCAAATCAAGCCAAATTAACCTAAAATCTACTGATTTAAACTACTTTAAGCTAGATCTAAAATCACCAAAGTGCTAATGAACAGTGGGCACAAATTTTGACCCAATTCCATCCTGTGCCAAACACTCCCTAATGGAGCTGTTTTTGAGATTTAAAACTAGAACAGTGAGATTTAAGCTAGGAATTTGAAAAATAGATGAGCAACTAAGTATATTAAGCTCTAAAAAGTAATTCTAACTTATTAATAAGCACTACATAAAAGCTATCCTAGATTAAGCTAATTTTGGTTTTTTAGGGAGTTTAGAGCAAAAACAGGAAAGAGGAGAGTACTAAACTAAGATTAAACTCCTAAAGGCATTAATAAGCTACTAAAAGCAGATAAAAACACTGAGTTAACCTAATAAGCACTACAATTAAGCAAATAAGCAGTTTGACTTTTTGTTGACCAAGTGACTAAAAGAGAAAACTTAAATTTCATTAACTAAATGTAGAATACAAGACTGAAAATGAAATTACAATTAAAATTTAAAGATTACACTAAGAAAACAGTAAATTAGACAATAAGTAAAAATGGCCTAAATTTTCTAAATGCATGAAAATTGGACAAAACTTTGTGAGTGAGGTGAGAGCTGCTATTTATAGGCCTTCAGCTAGGGTTTTATCTCTACTGTGCTTCTTCTTTGAGTGAGTTCCAACCTTGGTTGCTTGTGCTTTCTATGCTTTAACATGGGCCATTAGATTGGCTTGTTCCCCACTTTTTTTCATCTCAGCCGTAGATGGGTTTTGTACCTTGGATTGCCAAGGTGGCAGTGGAGGGGGGGGGAGCATGAGCATGTGATGTTGTCTTGGACTGGAGTGAGGGCATGGAAAGTGACAGGGATGATGAATAGGGATTTGGTTTAATTTTGGCGGGTAAATTGGTGGTTAGGGATAAACGGGGGTGCTAATTTGGGTTTGACTGGGTTTTGACTAGGGTTTTATAAAAAGAATACGAGTTAGGGGAAGTGGGCTGGTGATGTTGGGCTTGGAGATGGGTTTGATTTAGTTATAATAGTTTTAGGATTTAGGTAATAATAGGTGTAGGATTTATCTTGAATTTGATTTAATCTTTGAAGGACCAAATCTGCCATTTAGGGAAAGTTATTCCAAGGACTGATTTTGTCAAGTAATAATGATCCAAGGGCTGAATGTGAAATATAGAGCTCAAATATAATCCATATGAAGAATGTCTTCCCCGGTTTCGGCTTTAAATACTTTTTTCCAAATCCCGTGCTCGTTTTGCCGTTTTCTCATTGATTTTTGTCCATTTTCATGATACCCGTTCCTGCACATGCATAAAAACAAAAACACAATATATTTGGCATATTTGGTTAGTTTGGTCCGTTTTAATAGGTAAAAGGTATGTGTATTTTAACACATACAAAAATCCCCCAGACTAAGGTATTGCCATGTCCTCACGCAATGTCATCAACTCACATTTTCAAAACCAAAAATTTCCAACCTCTTTTTACTAACTTTGAAAAGTAGAAAAATTTTCAAAAGAGATTAAGAAATCCAAAGTTCTAAAAACGCCCCGTTTTTCCAATTTATTCTTCTTACTTTTACTATTTTTGTATTTTTCTCTTTTTCTTGCGACGGTATGTTGACTTGCATTATCTCACAATAATTTTTAGGATTACGGAGCAGGAAACACAACTCATAAAGAAGTGACCATACGGATAAAATTCGTCGTCCTTGATTTTTCACAAATCCCCAAACTAAGCTTAAAAACGAAATCATTGTTAAATACAAGTTAAGATGCTAACGCTACTCATGAATGTAACTTGTAAACTTTTCACTCCCCAATTATTCTATAAGTTCGGTAAGTGTGCTCATTTTCAAAAGTTTGATCACAGAAATCGAAATTATTATGGTTGTTATTTATTTAAGTCAAATATTAATTCACCGGGAATCTTGAAATCTAAGGATCATAAGGGCCTTTTCCATGTAACGGCTTTCTTCTCGGCACATCCCAAACCAGTTGGTTTTCGGTGACCAGGCTTTTGACACCCCACAGAGAATAGTACCGGAATCAGCGGGATTTCGATTTCAAAGATTTCTAAGATTCCCGCTAAGTTAATATTAAATACCTAAACAGACAACAACTAACGATCATTTGGAGGTTAGAGACTCAAAGGTGAGATCACTCCATGTAGCGACTTTCTTCTCAGCTTGTAGTTTTAGCAAAGCTTAGGAGGCTAGGTTTTTACACCCTCGAGAATAGTATCAGAGCTTTCGGGGTCTTTAAAATCAACAATCTACCAAATTCCCGTTAAACTTTAACAAAAAATTGACGAATACTATTTCAACTTCCGATTTAAATTTAAGAAAAAGCAAGCTTCGTACATTTATTCATAAGCAACATTTTTATTTATGCAACACATATTTTTCATTTTTCATTCCTTTTTTTTTCTTTTTTTCTTTTTTTTTTCACTTATATATATATATATATATATATATATATATATATATATATATATACTTGCACCATACTTGTGATTTTACTCACTTTCTTTTGCAATATTATTCCGATTTTAAGAAAGTATGCTTGTTCAAAAATTTAAATAAAAAGTTGAACTCGTACTCTATATCAAAGTTGTATAAAAGTTTATAATAAAACGATTTCTAAGTTCAAAAGTTTGAAAACATCACTAATTTAGCTTCTGGGAGGAATAACTACAAATTACACTGATGAGCCTTTAAGATAACCAACTAATCCTTGCTTAGCATCACAACTTATAATCAACTCTATCATTTCTCCTTCTTCCCCAATTTGAAATCTTTAATAAAAAGATCCGCGAATGCTTAGCCAAGAATCAAGCCATGCATATATAAAGTCAATTATGGGAACTTGCAAACTCTTAAAAAGAATTCGCGTTTTATAGCTCCTTGTATAAAAGACTAGTACAAGCTTATTGATTATGTAAGTTAAGGTAACAAGCTAGGGCTCAACACGCTCGGTCAAGTCGAAATTTTATTCCTACTCTCACCAGCGGA
Organism: Artemisia tridentata subsp. tridentata; assembly: GCA_021014915.2. NCBI lineage: Eukaryota > Viridiplantae > Streptophyta > Magnoliopsida > Asterales > Asteraceae > Artemisia > Artemisia tridentata. Next base: position 371,536,613 of record CP139504.1, on the reverse strand, counting down.
AAGCCAACAATGTGTCAAAACACTTATGATATTTTTGCAAATTTTCTTTTTGAATTTACTCATTTTTTTCAATTTTTTTCATTTTTTGGAGGAAAAACGGGGTTGCAAGAGTAAACGGCAAAAAATGCAAGGCAAAAATCGAATCGAAAGATGACCCCCCCAGACTAAAGTGAAACATTGTCCTCAATGTTTTAAAGGTAAGGGTTCTCCTACATAAATCTAAGGCCGTTTATTAATTATGCTAAAAGATAAACGTTAGTCGATAAGATAAGGATATCGGATTTCCCATAAAAACAAAGAAGGATGAGACTCGTGTGGAGAAGGACAAAACCACGAGCACGAGAGTCTTTAAACTTCGGGCAAATCCTGGACATAAACAACAACAACCACAAAACACGAGAAATGGAAGAGGTAGACCTCCTCACGTCACACTTATTTGAAAATTGAAAGAAGATAGAAAGATAAGCATGGGTTGCCTCCTACGAAGCGCTTGTTTTTTATCGAGTGGTATAGCTTGACTAGCCCCGAATTTAATTGTTCTTGGGGGAGCATGTGGAAAGGGAAATCTCCATCGGACTTTCATTCAAGATGTTTGGAGAAACATTGAAGTGCTTGAAAGTTCCACTCCGATGAGATACACCTGGCTCAAAAGAATGATAAATAGAGATGCCGGGGTCAAAAATGGCGTCTTCACTCCCGAACGAGTGAAGGAAAGGACAAGTTACCTTATAGGTGAAGAAAGGTAGAAAAACTCGAAGGACATATGTGAAGTCAATATAATGGCGATCCTTAAAGGGAAATGTCACATATGTCAGAGAAAGAATGTCCTTATGAATCTCGGGATTAAGAATTGAGGTCATATCATCAAGCTTAGGAATAATAGAGTCCTTGACCTCATCGTTCTCTAACACTTTATCAAAAAGAGGATTTACGTTGCTAGAAAAGTACTCGTCATCAAATTCAAAAAGAGAGTTCGAATAGACTTTGATACTTTCATTTGGAACGTCCTCATCCGAAAGTGATTCGTCATCACTAGAGGAAAAATCATCATTGGAATTGAAAAGAGGGTTAGAGAAAATCCCTGAAAAATCCTCCCCAGTGTCAAGAGGATAATCACTACGAAAAGTCCCATCACATTCACTGTCGGATATATCCTCAGACTCACTTTGGATTGGGAAAAGGTTCTCAACACTAGACTTTATGAATTCGTCCGATTCCTTTTCAGGAATATTGCTAAGATGCTCATCCCCCGTAATGAGAGAGTCCTTCGAGTCCATAGTCGGTAAGATGTTTGCATTAGACTGAGAGGGTTGAGAAATGGTATCAATCAAAGGAATAGCACTCTCCTCGTCGTCTTCCTCATCATCGTCATCGAGAATGGCAGCCTTGAGAAATATGGAACGCCTTTGTGCTGCTCGTTCTTCGGCTAGTAATTCTTCTATAGATTTTTCATGAGGATCTTCTTGGGGAAGTTTAATAACCAAATCCTTAAGATCTTTTATTAAATCTAGAAAATCATGGAGAAGTTCTTGAGGAAGTGGCTGAGGTGGTGTTTGAATCATTTGGTACTGTGGAGGTTGGTCAAGATAAGAATAGTCATAATTGTTACAAGGGACATGCTCATAGACGAGCGGGTTCCTCGTTTGACAATCGGAGCTATAGTGAGGACCTCCACAGTACTCACAACAATACGTTTGCTGTGACTGATTCGGTGAATTATATTGATAATGGTCATAACCAAAGTTTTGATTATTACATGGAACTTGCTCATAGACAAGCATGTTCCCTGCTTGACAATTAAAACCTTGGTGAGGACCTCCACAATATTCACAAGAATATGTCTCCATCTCATGGTGTGAGGGTTGGTTAAAGAAATTGGTTGTTTCATTGTAGGGATTTTGGTCATAGACAAACACGTTTCTCGAATTTACAATGCTACAACCATGGCAATTTCCACCATTTGGAGGACCCCCACAGTATTCACAACCATAATGGTAAGATGAAGACATAAAGAAGAATTAAACGGATAGAGGGTAAGAGATAAAGAATTAATCGGATAAGAGGAATAAGACGAATATTTTTGGATTTCAAAAATTTAGAAATTTTGAAAAACACAAAAGAAAAAGGAAAATAAATTTGAAAAGAAAATATTTTTGGGTTTTTATATTTAGAAAAATTGAAAAACAAATATATTTGGATTTTTGTTGGTTTTTTAAATTTTGGAAAATATTTACAAATGAAAATGATAACTTCACGAGGAAGGGTCTTCAAAACACGAATCGACGAGCGGTAATCAAAAACTCACTTCAACCTTCCCCGGCAGCGGCGCAAAAAATTGATTTGTAGTCAATTATAGTCTAACCCGGGTCGTTATTCCCCAACGAAGGATGAATGGAATTTCGTGAAATCGAGACGTGAAACGTGTAGTGAATAGTGATAAATGAGAGAGATTGTGGATTTTTATACTAAAGATATGAAATATAAACTAAAAACAATTTAAAAAGCAAGGGAAATGATTATCTAAAGCTCACGTATCTAAAAACGTAAAGGAAAACCTAAAAACGCGCAAAACCCGGGATAATCCCCAGCTTTAAAAGTAAAATGATGAAATATTAACTCTACAGGTGCAAATCTATTTTTCCTAAGTCCTAATTAATAAAATAAAATTTTAGAAAAAAGAATTATATTTTTTTGACTTTTATTTAATTTATTCTGAATTAAAAACTAAATTAAACTAATTAATTGATTAAAAATATTAAATGATTAAGGAAAAATCTAAAATGGTTATAAAAACTAACTAATGTAAAAAGGAATAAAAGAAAAATAAGCTGAGAGAAAAAGCAAGAAGGAATAAGCAGTTATAAGCAGTTTAAAGAAAATAAGCCAAAGAGATTAAAAAGCTTATAAAAGAATTAATTGGGAGAAGTAAGATAGGAAAGTCCCAAGGGCAGAGTTAGCGTGTGTTGTGTTGAGTGAGGCTGTGTGTGTGGGAGGTCCCAGGTTCGAACCTGTGGACTTCCTTTTTTGAAAGATTATTATTTTTTTTTTTATTTTTTTCTTTTTAAAAACAAATTAAGCACTAAAAAATAAGCATTTTATAAAACTACACTGATTTTTGAAAACTACGAATAAGCTCAGAATGAGCTTATCAAATCAAACAGTAAGCCTTTTATAAGGAGACAAGTAAAAGCTTTAAGGCAAAAGGAAAGGACTAATAAGCTACTAGATAAGCTAAGAAGGAAACTATATTAAGTTGGATTAAGCAAAATGGGATCAAAGTGAACCAACAAACTCATAATAAGCTAACTTAAAAAAAACAGATAAGCACTGATGAAATCTCAATAAGCAAATTCAACACTGATGCAGGCCTAAAATGGGTAAACTGAGGTATATTGCAGGCTATGAAAAGCTATCAATAAGCTAACAGAAAAATTCAGAAAAATGTGTAACAAGTCTACAAGCAACCCAAGTACTTCAGTACCAAATTCCAGCTTAATAAGGCTTATATTGAACAATTGAAAAATGAAAAACATAAGCTGTATGGGCAATATAGCTACTGATGCACAGTTAACACTGATTTTACAATAACTCCATAAGACCTTAATGAAATCAAACCATCATTTGAACATCCAATTAATGAACTGAAATGAACAAAGAACTACCAAAAACATGCACCAAAGTAGCTTAAACCTATAGTAAGCTTATATGAGCAGACCCTATTATATAACCTGCACTAATCAAACTTAAAGCTATGAACTCTATCAAATCAAGCCAAATTAACCTAAAATATACTGATTTAAACTACTTTAAGCTAGATCTAAAATCACCAAAGTGCCAATGAACAGTGGGCACGAATTTTGACCCAATTCCATCCTGTGCCAAACACTCCCTAATGGAGCTGTTTTTGAGATTTAAAACTAGAACAGTGAGATTTAAGCTAGGAATTTGAAAAACAGATGAGCAACTAAGTATATTAAGCTCTAAAAAGCAATTCTAACTTATTAATAAGCACTACATAAAAGCTATCCTAGATTAAGCTAATTTTGGTTTTTTAGGGAGTTTAGAGCAAAAACAGGAAATAGGAGAGTACTAAACTAAGATTAAACTCCTAAAGGCATTAATAAGCTACTAAAAGTAGATAAAAGCACTGAGTTAACCTTATAAACACTACAATTAAGCAAATAAGCAGTTTGACTTTTTGTTGACCAAGTGACTAAAAGAGAAAACTTAAATTTCATTAACTAAATGTAGAATACAAGACTGAAAATGAAATTACAATTAAAATTTAAAGATTACACTAAGAAAACAGTAAATTAGACAATAAGTAAAAATGGCCTAAATTTTCTAAATGCATGAAAATTGGACAAAACTTTGTGAGTGAGGTGAGAGCTGCTATTTATAGGCCTTCAGCTAGGGTTTTATCTCTACTGTGCTTCTTCTGTGAGTGAGTTCCAACCTTGGTTGCTTGTGCTTTCTCTGCTTTAACATGAGCCATTGGATTGGCTTGTTCCCCACTTCTTTTCATCTCAGCCGTAGATGGGTTTTGTACCTTGGATTGCCAAGGTGGCAGTAGAGGGGGGGGGGAGCATGTGATGTTGTCTTGGACTGGAGTGAGGGCATGGAAAGTGACAGGGATGATGAATAGGGATTTGGTTTAATTTTGGCGGGTAAATTGGTGGTTAGGGATAACCGGGGGTGCTAATTTGGGTTTGACTGGGTTTTGACTAGGGTTTTATAAAAAGAATACGGGTTAGGGGAAGTGGGCTGGTGATGTTGGGCTTGGAGATGGGTTTGATTTAGTTTTAATAGTTTTAGGATTTAGGTAATAATAGGTGTAGGATTTATCTTGAATTTGATTTAATCTTTGAAGGACCAAATCTGCCATTTAGGAAAAGTTATTCCAAGGACTGATTTTGTCAAGTAATAATGATCCAAGGGCTGAATGTGAAATATAGAGCTCAAATATAATCCATATGAAGAATGTCTTCCCCGGTTTCGGCTTTAAATACTTTTTTTCAAATCCCGTGCTCGTTTTGCCGTTTTCTCATTGATTTTTGTCCATTTTCATGATACCCGTTCCTGCACATGCATAAACACAAAAACACAATATATTTGGCATATTTAGTTAGTTTTTGGTCTATTTGGTCCGTTTTATTAGGTAAAAGGTATGTGTATTTTAACACATACAAAAATCCCCCAGACTAAGGTATTGCCGTGTCCTCACGCAATGTCATCAACTCACATTTTCAAAACCAAAAATTTCCAACCTCTTTTTACTAACTTTGAAAAGTAGCAAAATTTTCAAAAGAGATTAAGAAATCCAAAGTTCTAAAAATGCCCCGTTTTTCCAATTTATTCTTCTTACTTATACTATTTTTGTATTTTTCTCTTTTTCTTGCGACGGTATGTTGACTTTCATTATCTCACAATAATTTTTTGGATCACGGAGCAGGAAACACAACTCATAAAGAAGTGACCACACGGATAAAATTCGTTGTCCTTGATTTTTCACGAGTCCCCAAATTAAGCTTAAAAACGAAATCATTGTTAAATACAAGTTAAGATGCTAACGCTACTCATGAATGTAACTTGTAAACTTTTCACTCCCCAATTATTCTATAAGTTCGGTAAGTGTGCTCATTTTCAAAAGTTTGATCACAGAAATCGAAATTATTATGGTTGTTATTTATTTAAGTCAAATATTAATTCACCGGGAATCTTGAAATCTAAGGATCAAAAGGGCCTTTTCCATGTAACGGCTTTCTTCTCGGCACATCCCAAACCAGTTGGTTTTAGGTGACCAGGCTTTTGACACCCCACAGAGAATAGTACCAGAATCAGCGGGATTTCGATTTCAAAGATTTCTAAGATTCCCGCTAAGTTAATATTAAATACTTAAATAGACAACAACTAACGATCATTTGGAGATTAGAGACTCAAAGGTGAGATCACTCCATGTAGCGACTTTCTTCTCAGCTTGTCCTTTTAGCAAAGCTTAGGAGGCTAGGTTTTTACACCCTCGAGAATAGTATCGGAGCTTTCGGGGTCTTTAAAATCAACAATCTACCAAATCCCCATTAAACTTTAACACAAAATTGACGAATACTAGTTCAACTTCCGATTTAAATTTAAGAAAAAGCAAGCTTCGTACATTGATTCATAAGCAACATTTTTATTTACGCAACACATATTTTTCATTTTTCATTCCTTTTTTTTTCACACACACACACACACACACACACACACACACATATATATACACACACACACACACACACACTAGACTTCAAAGCCCGCCCGATGGGCGGGCATGACTTTATAAAGTTCCTTGTAAGGTATTAATTAAGTAGGGCTTCTTTGTTAATGTGTTAAACACGAAAATTAGTTGATTGTTATTAATTATTAAAAAATTTGACAAATAACAATTTTCAATTTGCTTATTGTATTCAATTTTGAGACAATTGCATATTGTTTGTTAGGGAAGAAAACTCATCACTGAAGATACATGTGGAGATTTTTGTGTTTACTTTTATTAATAGTTGTTGTTGAGCAGACTGCAGCAAGATATTGTATACTATTTGGGAAGCCCGACCGATGGGCGGGAATCAGTTATAAATATCGCTCAAAGGTATTAGTTAACGAATAATAAGATATAAATGTACAAATTTCATAATAGTTGTTTATAGGAAGCGTTAGTCATTGTTTTTAATGAATTAGCATCCGTATGCCAATAATCAGTTGTCTAATGTTTTTTGTTTCCCACTTTTGAGACAGTCACATGAAGAAACACTGCAACAATGAATTGGTTATGGTTAAAATTTTACGCCATCTTATTCTAAAAAGTGTTGAGGACCCGCCCGATGGGCGGGCATGACATATGAATATCGTTAAAAAAAAATAAGTTAATGAAGAATTAGATATAAACGTACCAATTTTTATATTGAATGCATTAGCAATGAACATAAATGAACGTTAACTTTTATTCGAAAGTTAAAAATTACAAAATTATTGTTAAGAACATAGCATATGATTTTAAATCAAATGCGAAATAAAATTTCACACAATGTTTGTTCTTTTGTTTTCCCTACAAATATAAGATCACCTAAATACATGAACGCTTAAAAATGATAACATGGGATTGATCATATCCTGTTTTTGGGGACAAGTGTGAGAGTGGAGTGTTGCATCTACACATTCAAGTTGTTAAAACAATGTGAGTTTTAAATTCAAGTTCTTTGTGTAGCTGCCAATGTAAAATAACCACACAGCCTGCATGTGAACATGAATTTCTCAGCTCTCCGCTTCCATAAGCAAATGTTCAGGCCAACCATTGGTATGTACGTTCGGTCTTCAACGTGGCCGCCTACAGTTTCCAAAAGTAATCATTATTCAGAATTACTAACTACTGATAAAGTAATATTCAAAATTAGTGACTCCTGATAAAGACATCTGCCCACGCCCCACGGTAATCTACCAAAAAAAAGTTAAGGTCGCACCTGTAGCTAGCGAACTCGTACGAGCCATACCGGGTTGAACTATAGGAAAAGAAATTACCATAATGTTAACAATAGTTATTAAAAAAATAATGAGAATAAAAAACGTGGAGATAGATAAATCACCTGTTGGGTTGGTTATAATACAAACACATAGATTCCGAAGCCCGCCCGATACGCGGGCATGACTTATAATTATAATTTTTATGGTGTCAGTTAACGGAAAATTATTTTTAAGGACATCGATTTTATTTAAATTTGTTATGGTATTAGTTTACGTTTAAAAAAATTTAAGAAAAGGTTTTCAAAAGTGCAGTTACGTTAAGTATCCGATGTTAATTTTCTTATCTACAAATTTATAATGTAGAACAATAGGTTAATATTTTTTTTAAAATTCTATATTTAAGTTGTACCTGTAAACCAACCCCTTATATTGATGTTCATGTGAAAAAGTTGGCCGTTCCAAATATAGTGCTACCGTTGACAAAGTTTGACATTGACTTTCGTTTAAGCTCAAATAACATCTTCTTGTCGGACGGGCTTATTATCTTGCAAGGCATAGCGCAAAACGTACCCACTTTACCACCTGCATAATTGTACATGGCATATTAGGCTCTATATTTAAATAACATGATGTTTACAGTTAGAGTGTTCAGATTAAAAAACAGAGACATGGTTAAAGAGTTTATGAGCCCCATCTGATTTGTTTTCTATTAATAATTGTTGTTGTATTAATTTAATCAACAATCAAACCACCAAATCTTATTTTTTAACAATAAAAAAACTTAGACTTGTCGGATGGGCTTATTATCTTGCAAGGCATAGCGCAAAACGTACCCACTTTACCACCTGCATAATTGTACATGCCATATTAGGATCTATTGTGGAGTTTATTAGACTCCTTGGATCGTTTTGAGCCTTAGGGTTCAACAATAACAATGATAATTTATGCAGCGGAATTAAGAACAATCCAATTGTTATTGACACAAAGTTTCTCTTCACAATCACCTCCAATTTCTATTCGATCACAATAGAACGGTTACTCAACAATAACAGGATCTAAGACACCTCAGATCTTGGAGGCACGAAAACTAGTTCTAGGCGTTTACAATGAACTACGCCCTAGAACACACACACAAACACATTTATCGACTACATTATGGAAGACTTATTTAAAACCTGTACCTCTAATTTCTTTATATAATAGAAATTAGGGTTTACAAAATACTACGAAGGACTAAAATATAAATCTTCTTTTGCAAGTAAGTCCTTCATGTTTCATTCTTTCTTGTTTCATTCTTTATGTTTTGTATCATCAAATCCATAAACCCAACAATCTTCCCCTATTTGATGATGACAAAACAAACACATTCTTGTACGAACTTCCCTAGACGAAGTAGCAGAAGTTGAGATAATTAAATCTCACCATGAATGAAACAATCTTGTCTTCCCCTTAAGCGATGCCATGCCATCACAATATATCTTCCCCTTTTTGTTATCAACAAATAGAGAATGAATAAACAGTAGAAACTTCCCCTCGAGTGATGCATGTACATAAAATGATTCTTCAAATCTGTAGGCTTTATGTATTGTTTAAGAAAAATAATCATTACCAATTTGATGTTGAAGTAGAAGAAACCAACCTTGTGTCTTATGCCTTGTACTAAATACGACTTCGAACGTATACTTAACGTATAGGGAGACCACAATCTCTTGACAATAATCACTGAGCACTACAATGTAACTCCTTCAAGTGTTTTGTCAATTCGAGTCACTTGAACGAACAAACAAGCATCTTAAAATGGATGGAAACGTTTAAGATATGATAAGACACAACCTTGATAAATTCAACCGCATCATCAAAGAAATAATAAATAATCCTCTCCTCCAATAAGAAAATTAATGCGAGCCTTTAAAACTTTAACGAACAAATAAACCAAAAACAATCTTCTTCGTGTGTGTGAACTTCCCCTGTGTGTGTGTAAACCAATAACCATACTTACTTCCCCTCACTGCTCGTAAATTATGCAAGTATCAATCGTGTAAACCCAGCAATAACGTAGCAGCAGAGAGTAAGTCCAGCAGCAGAATCAATATGCGTAGCAGCAGAGTGATCAAAGCTAGCAGCAGAGTATTATAACTAGCAGCAGAGTGTATCAGACTTAGCAGCAGAGTAAAATTACCACCGACAGCAGAGTAAAATAACTTAGCAGCAGAGTATAATATAAGCAGCAGCAGAGTAAAATATCGAGTAGCACAATACCAATCAGACCCATGTGCAATACTATATCTTTTGACTAACAACATACGACAAACCATAATTCAATTTGAATAAAATAATCAGATACGCCACAAGTCGATTTATAACTCAATAAGAACAGCAGCACTTTTGAAGATATGAACCATTTATCATAACAATTCTGCGAATACCACCAAACCGGCCCCACGTGATGAAGCTTTGACCAAACAATTCTCGTCAAACAAATTCATCCAATTTAATCGACCAATAAAATTTAAACAGCATCTCCACTTGCGAATGTCAACAATCGAATTTAAATATATCACACAGTGACAAACCAATCACCGACCCATTTAATGCGTTTGTGATTTATTATTTACCAATCAGATATAGAACATTAAATGCGATCGATAATATTCAATGATCAGTCAGTACGATGAATATCGATACATAAAAAAAAATAGCGATTACCACATAGACTTTAAAAACCAATCGTACCTTCATCAAAACTGCTTATCTTCGACGGAAAACTTTGTGAATCCCTAGGTAACGAGCTCCCCAAGCTCTGATACCAATTGTGGAGTTTATTAGACTCCTTGGATCGTTTTGAGCCTTAGGGTTCAACAATAACAATGATAATTTATGCAGCGGAATTAAGAACAATCCAATTGTTATTGACACAAAGTTTCTCTTCACAATCACCTCCAATTTCTATTCGATCACAATAGAACGGTTACTCAACAATAACAGGATCTAAGACACCTCAGATCTTGGAGGCACGAAAACTAGTTCTAGGCGTTTACAATGAACTACGCCCTAGAACACACACACAAACACATTTATCGACTACATTATGGAAGACTTATTTAAAACATGTACCTCTAATTTCTTTATATAATAGAAATTAGGGTTTACAAAATACTACGAAGGACTAAAATATAAATCTTCTTTTGCAAGTAAGTCCTTCATGTTTCATTCTTTCTTGTTTCATTCTTTATGTTTTGTATCATCAAATCCATAAACCCAACATCTATATTTAAATAACATGATGTTCACAGTTAGAGTCTTCAGTTTAAAAAACAGAGACATGGTTAAAGAGTTCATGAGCCCCATCTAATTTGTTTTCTATTAATAATTGTTGCTGTATTAATTTAATCAACAATCAAACCACCAAATCTTATTTGGTTAACAATAGAAAAACTTAGACCATATCTAAGTTCAATATAATTAGACAATATTCTAGTAGTTCAAAGATACCAATGGAAACAGATGCACGTTTAAAGCTTGGTTGTTTCATCTTTCATAACCATTTTCCCAATTGTTAGTGTATGCTTCAGTCATGGTATTCATGGCGGAATATTGGCTGATGTTTCAATATTTTCAAGATGTCAACTTTTGGGGTGCGGTTTATACCACACATTTTGTACTTCCACATTTAAGGAGGAGCACCTACCAATCTGACGTCCGTTGTCAAGATATGTGTATCTAGTCTAATACTATTCCTTTAATTTTCCTCTTTGTTATCCGTTTTACCATCAACACTGTTACTATCCTCTTTTGACTCGTTTGACACATAAACAAAATCTAGGTTTTCCAGTGGGTCCCATGTATCGTCTTGTGTTCTACGGTTGTAACAGTAGTGCCTCTGATAGTATTCGTCCCAACGAATCATCCAATCTCCATAATCATCATTGCTTCCATTATTAACTGTATCACAGTTATCAGGGAACTGAGAATTTACAACCACATTAAATTCCTCAGGTCTCTCGACATCTACGCTACTGCCTATCTCCTTAACTTCAGACCTCTGATTAGCCACCAAAGGATCTCCCAATATCTCTAACCATCCATTATCCGGACCCTCGTCATTGCCATTAACAGCATGTATATCACTGGAACTTGGGCCAACCATGCATTTATTCTTTGGACTCTCCCCATTGACATCAATAGCATGTAAATCACTGGAAGTTCCACCAACCATGCATTTATTCTTTGGCCTCTCTCCATTGCCATCAACAACATATGTATCACTGGAAATTCCATTGCCCACATGTTCTGGAGTAGCATTAAATTTGACTGGATCTGAAACTTCATTAGTGGTTTCTTCACGAGTATGCAAACCTTTCTTATAGGCAGCCTTTTTCTTTCCTTTGACGTTCCCTTTCCGCTTCTGCCAAACCAATATGAGTATCATTGTATACGTAAGAAAGCAGTAGTTTGTGTTCATAAAAGATAAAAAAATAAATCAGAAAGGAGTCACAGCTGTCTTCCCTTTTCTCCTGAGGTGAAATGCCACATAGCATGTAGTTGCGACGTTGCGTCCCCCTGATTATCAAATTTACAAAGGCCTCGTAAATGAGTCATTTTCTAGAAAAGTTACACAACTGAGAAATATAAATCTAGTGACCCAAACAACTATGCCTAAACAAACAACATTTCAAGATCAAAAGTACAATATGTTAGAAGAAAATGTTTTAAAATTAGAGATTAAGTTGTAAAAAAGATCTGAATTTTACCCTCAAGAAAGCTATGAGGGCGTAAAAGAATGGTTGCAATGGCACCAGGATGCAATGAGTTTGCAGTTAAGTTCCCCTTCTCTTCCTGGTTTTTAAATATTATGTAAATAAGAATTTAGCTAAAAAAGCTAAATAGCAATATGCTGATAAACATAACATATTCAATTAAAAAGTACCTTAAACTGCTTTGTTAACTCGTTGGCGTGCATTATGTTGGCCAGCTTTGATTGTCCATAGGCTTATATGGAGCTGTAACTGAGCCGTAGAACAGAATAAGTTAAGGTTATGCACTAAACGATGCATTCACCCATGTTCTGATGATGTGAACATGTGCAATGAACTTCAGTTGTGTACATTGATGCATCACTTATTTTGTCAAAGTTTATTCCTTTGTTGTATCTAATTTGATGAGGCTCAGATGACACGTTAACTATCCTTTCTTCTTTTTCTTGGTCTTTTGAAGTCTTCTTCATGGTATTCATTAAAAGAAAATGACCTGACAAAAGACGACACCTTTATATTTGTTTCTTTCATGGTATGCTTTTGAATATATTACTTGCGAATGGGCTATTCGAGTTATGTTCATATCTGAAACACAAAAAATTTATGAATAAAGAAAAAAAAAGAACAAAAAATGTCTGGGCTCAACCAACCCAATCTTGTTTTTACCAGCTTTAAAATAACCCAATCTGACCCGTAACGTATTGTTGCATTTGAGTTTATTCGATAGCATTTAGTCATATAGTATTTATCTGTGTATTAGGAGCTTCAAGTGGTATCAACGCTGAACAACACAAGTCCTTGCCTAATTATGCGTAAATAAGATACTCAAAAGTGTTAGCCCACATAAATAAGAGAACATTAAACAATTAAACTCAGCCCACAAAATCCAATTAAAACCCAGACCCAAACACCCCCTAATGCAAGTTGCAGCAATATCCAAACACCCCCTGTTGCAGGCTGCAACAGTATACAAACACCCCTAACTATAGCATTATGCAAAATCTATAAAAATGCATAAAAGAAAAAGGAGACATAAAAATCTATAAACTAATAAACTGCAAACAAAGTTTGCAAAATCTATATCTACTGCAAAAGGAGACATCACCCAAAAGATGTCGTAACTAATTTTACTCAAAAAACATGGTTGAACTATTGTTAACTCTTACAGACATATCTACTCTACACATTTGTCCATCTTGGAGCCTAAATGATTGCAATAAAGCCACTTATGATCTCACAAATCCAAAGCTATCTAAAAATTTACTTGCGTTAACTGCTTAAATACATTCCAATTAACTTATAAAAGTACACCATTACTTCAGTGCAAATAGTAGCTGCAAATTATTAATGTATGAAATGCGAATATTACTCCTAACATACATGTATGTAAATAAACAATTAATCAAGTGAACTGCACACATATTCATAGTATAAGATTAAATGAAGGATCTGTTTATTGACCTTATCAAGTAAGCATAAGTAATCCAAAACTGTTTATATGTTGACTGATCAGCCTCAAACAGTCAACTTAAATCAACCACGGATGTGTTCAAATAAAGTCAAACTACTTGAAGACAATTAACCAAGGAGTATAGTGTTTTCCCGGGTCGTTATATCCCAGCGAAGCGTGAAATTGTGTTTAAAGACGAATTGTGATCAAGTGCTATTGAATGGAAAAGGGGTTTTGAATTATTGGACTAAGGAAATAAAAAGAAATAGCTTTAAACAAGCTATGGAAATAAATACAGGAAACCGAATTACTTAAAAACGTTAAGAAACCTAGAAACGTACGTTTAAATTTAAATAAACGTAAACGTACAAAATAAAAAGTGAAAATGAAGAAATATTTACCCTAAAAATATGAAAATGACTTTTATATAAACCTAAAGATAAAAGAAAATTATTAGAAAAAGAAAATTATTTATTTAACTATTTAATTAATTACTATTAATTAAAAACTATTTTTAACTATTAAATAATTACCTAAAAAGTAAGAAAATAAGAAATAAACTTAGAAAAATGAAATTACGACTTAGATAAATCTAAAATATTATAAAACTTATTTTAAAACTGAAAATATATTTATTACACTTTTTATCTAATTATTATTAATTAATTACTAATTAATTATTATTTAAACTATTTTAAATTATAATAAATACTAAATGATCAAAGAAAAATCTGAAAATTTTTCTATAAATATTATTATGTAAATAGAAGCTAAGAAAATTATAAAAATGAAAATTACTTAATTAAAATTTAAAAAGATAAATTCTATTAAATATAAGCTATCACTATTTTTCTATTTTTGATTTTCTTAAGGTCTAAAAATGATATTATATTTTTCCTAGATTAAAAATGACAAAATAAAATTATGAAAATTAGATTTATATTTTTCTGATTATTATTTTATTTATTATGATTTAATTACTAATAGAAACTAATAAAAAAGATTAAAAATATTAAATGACTTAGGAAAAATCTGAAAAATTCAGGATAAGTCTAAATTAATATTTAAAGGATAGTAAAAATAAAATCAAAAGTTTAATAAACCCAATAAGCAGATTTGGGCAGATAAGCAGTTTGGCAAATAAGCCAAAATAAGCTAAAAAGCTCAAAACTCAACCAAATGATCAGGACAGGTTCAATACACTTATATAAGCTTAAAACAACTAGAAAACACAAATAAGCTGATAAGAAGTTAAGCAGTAGCAAAGTTAAAACAGAAAACTCAGAAAAATGCTAATTTGCAGGGCAAATTAAGCAGTTCAAATAAGCTCTGAGATGTAAACTTATGGGGGCAAAAGTAAGCTAGTAGTATGAGCTTTCCAGAAACACAAAAAGGGTGAGTTCAGGGATTCAGCTAATCTAAATAAGCTTTCCAGAAACACAAAGTGGGTGAGTTCAGCTGCTCAGGCAACTCAGTATACACTGAGTTGCTGTTCAGAGTCATGCAGATGAGCACAAGCTTTAGGGCTTCAAACCAACTCTTATGGCTACTCTAATTAGATCACAAATGACTCAGAAAAGTCAAGAAAAAGGGCAAAATGAGGTCATGGCTAATATTGGCTTATTTGGACCTTTTTGAGGTCTGATTTCACCACAGACCTAAGAAAATTGATTTTCTATCTATATTGCTAATCAAAACCTGGAAACAGCTTATAAGGACTAAAATAAGCTTGAACAAAGTTGGGAGAATGGTAAATGTACAGTACACTGAGGTTTGACCCTTTGACTGCACAAAACCAAACACTCCTTCTAGGTGTTCTGTTTTGGATTTTCAACAGAAACACACAATTTAACTTATGATTATTGATCTTTACTGACTGAATAACTTATAAAAACTACAATGAGCAACTTTTAGAACATAATTAAGCTAGATAATAAGCTATGCTAGATTTGGCTATTTTTATAGTTTTTAAGTAAAATGAAAACAAAGTTATTGAACTACTGATTATACTAATGAAATACTCTTAGAAACTAATAAAAAACTTGAATCAACAATAATAAGCTACTATTAAGCAGTTGTACAGTAGAATAGGAGCTTTTGCAAAATTAGAAAAAAGCTTACAAGTGAGAAGTGGCTATTGGGATAGCAGGACTAGAACAGACCACAACTAGCTTGTCAATGACAAGCTAGAAACCCAGAAAAGCCTTCCAAATTTAGCTTATACTCCAAAAAAGAGCTTATTGCTTCAGCAGTTGACTTTTGTTGACCATCTTCATCATTTGAAATACAGTACTGATTTACACTATATAACCTTACCACAAGCTATAATAAGCTTGCATAAGCTTATAGCAGGGTATTTTGGAGCTTGTGATAGTGATTTAAAGTGGCTTAAAGCTTATACGAATTAACATACAAATTGAAACTTGGTAATAACTGAAATTAAGAACAAAGATGATTGAAACAAGGTTACTTTGATTAATTATAACATGAATTACAACTTAGAACTGAAAATTACAAGCTATGATTACTGAAATTAAAATTACGATTTAACTAACTTAACTACTTGCCGAATTGGCTTACATTGCTATCTATTTATACTAAACTTATTAGGGTTTCCTTAGTCATCATCCTCTGAGCAAATCCCATCACTTGATTTGTCTTGAAATCATCTCAGCCATCGATTCTACTTTTTGGCGCCAAAATTGAGTATAATGGGAAAATTAGCACATGGGTCTGAGGAGAGTGGGGAAGAAGCATTGAATGCATTTGGAGTGTTAGGTGAAGTGATATAAGAGGAGGGGGTGGGTGGTGTCAGGATAAGGGCGGTGGACAATGGTGGTTTTGGTTTGGTGGTTTTTGGCGGGTCAAGGTATAGAAGAAGGATTTGACTAAGTCAAACCTTCTGGGTTTAATAAGAAAGGGTTGGGTCGGTTTGTTTATTGATTTGGGCTTGGGTATTGTAGTTGGGCTGGGTTTAGTTTAATAGGGGATGGGTTGGGTTATGTTTAGGATGGGTTTGTTTTATTTATTTGAGATCCGGATTGGTTTATAGTTAAATCACAAGGA
The DNA here is from genome assembly GCA_021014915.2 of Artemisia tridentata subsp. tridentata. Classification (NCBI taxonomy): domain Eukaryota; kingdom Viridiplantae; phylum Streptophyta; class Magnoliopsida; order Asterales; family Asteraceae; genus Artemisia; species Artemisia tridentata. Next base: position 371,519,846 of record CP139504.1, on the reverse strand, counting down.
CCATTCTTGTAACTTCTGAAAATTGGAGGATTGAAGTTGTACATATCCCAAAAATAAACCAAGGGTGATTCCTGCCATATTCCAATAATCCAGGGACCATACATGAAATTTCCAATAATAGAATTTTCCCAGGGACCATTTTTGCAAATTCTGAAAGTGCAGGGACCAACTTGTAAATTGTTGAGACTTTTCACCAAAGGACTAAATATGACAACTTATGATTTAAAAAGGACCTTTGGTGAATTTTCTTACAAAACAAATGCTTAGGGACTAATTTTGACAAGTTTTGAAAGTTGAGGGACTGAAACTGCCAATTTTGCAAACTTTGTTCGTTTTTCAATTGTTTTTAAACATTTTGCATTTGAAAGATATAATACACAATCCCTGGGATATTTTCAGTATTTTGATGCATTTCTGAGTGTTTTTGGATGTTTTGGCAGTTCAGATAAGACAAAAATGATGAGTATTTAGACACTCATCATTGACTAAGAAAGTGAGTTCATCCATCTCAATATTCGGAGACCCCTTGCAGGTTTAATTAAATATATTAACATTGAATATTTAGCATGATTAACGACTTGAAACACAAATAAATACACAATATAATAACCCGAACAAAAAACAGATAAATTAGAGCGGCTGGGTGAACTTACTTTCCCCACCAAAGTTTATCTTTCGTTGTATCGTCTTTAACAACACGTTTGTCCCTCAGTGAACTTTCTGTCTTGGCACCAGATAATGTGGCTAAAATGCCACTCAACATAATAAACAGACCTTTCTCATACTTAATAGCTTGTTCATAAAGCTCTGTATAATCAAATCCATTGCAAATCTGTAAAAAGGAAATTGTAATAAAAAGGAATTACCTTGGCATAAAGAAATGGGCCAGCCTTGGGAACCCTAAATCGGTAATCGAAGAGCAAGTCAAAACCGGGTTTGCTATAAGCCACGTTGCACTTCTATTGTCCCACCTGCAGTTCATTCAAACCAACACACACTTCAAAGCGTCGAACCTTAGCTGAAAAGCTCCAAACCTCATTCAATTGAATACAAAAATCAAATAGTAACATCCAATACTACCTAATTTGTGCCATTCCATGTAGCCACTTGATAGTTTCCTGTCAAATTTTACAAACTTAATTACGCTAGTGCATATTGATATTAATAAAAAATTGCATAACTAACATGAGAAGATACATAAGGCTTACAATAAGAGTTATATGAAGCAACTAAATAACCTGGACCGTAGCGGGTACGTTTCTGTCGGCCGGTACGTGTGCTCACGTTATGCAAGCTGGTATCCTGGTGCCCAAATCAGCTGTAGCAATAATCACAGCGAACAGGTTAGTATCAGTTATTTTGGCAGGTAAGCGAAAAGTAGAAATTCTATAAAGATAAACGTAGAAGATACATAACAAATAATCTCCAAACGTTGGAAACATTATGTGTACTGTAGACTGTTGAGAAGTTGAATCGCTACCAGTATCTATATTGACGCCTGTACAATTAACAGATTATAGAATACTCCCTTAGCAAACACAAACCTGCGCGGTACATGTATGGAAGAAACGTTGTATTTATGAAAGGATAGACACAATTGTTACCTCCAACTATTTGGTCCATTCTGTATGCTGCAATGTCAACTTGAAAATACTTGAGAGTGCCAATTAAATGTTGTCAGTGAATACAATTACACAACATACCGAGTACAAAGTTCTACAAAAAGTCTAAATCATACAACATGCAGCTATAATAGCAACATAACTCGTTTCATCTCAAAGCTTCATCAAATATATAAAGAAATCCATATCAATGTAACTACCATGAATAAACCAATCAAACCCATGATCGCACGCCGAGTTATGATTCCTTTTACTTTAAGCCTATTGTTCCAAGAGTCATACACACATGTTAACTATATTTATCAATTTCAAATCTTTAAAACCCACACACAAACACAACGACTGCATACCCCCATCCCAAGGAGTAACATCAGGTCTGCAAAACAAAAAAACAATCAGTAAACAAACTCAAATCATCTCGAAAACAAAAAATAATCCAAACGATCACCTAATCATTACCCGAATATAACTGCATTCCAAAGCATAATATTATTATCATAAGGAGCACCACTAATTCCAGTAGGTGGATCCTGTTGCAACCTCTTGACATCCCTCGTTAGCCGGTTCCTCGCCGGTGTCGACATCTTCTTCGCACTCCTATAACAACAACAACAATTCACCTCATTTATTCAATCCACCTAATAATTTATCATATATATAACATAACCAAACTTTCAAACCATAGATCTACACCACATACCAAATCACATACAGTTAAATACAATATTTAAGCAATAAAATGAATAAATTATAGGGTTGTAACAATACATATAATCTATAACGAAGGAGCTTATGGAAGCACAAATAGCAATTACCACGTAAAAGAATCCAGCTTCTCTACAAGCCTGATCTAGAAGTCTAACAACTTCAGCAACATCTTTGTCCTCCATGGCATTCAGATCATCACACTTGGCTACCAAAGTACCAATATCTATATACAAAAAAGAAGTAATAAGTACGTCAAATGAACATTCTTGTGGATATGGTTAAAAAAATAAACATGCTGACCTGCTTTGTGCCATTGACAAAGTTGTTCAAGTAATAGCGCATCAAGGCATTCCAGCCATCTTTAAGAATCCCTTCAGGTGTCCTCTTACCAAATCTATAAAGTAACACAGAAAAAGAATTACATCAAACAAAAAGTCGCTACACATTCCTGAATATGATATCAACAATGTTTCATTGAGGATACATGCAAGATGCCTTTGGAAAGAAAATGTCTGTAATACGCCTCATAACTAAATTTCCTTTCAAACTCATGTAAGTTTACCTGACAAAGTATACTTTCAAAGCCGGCGTGCTTGAATACTGGATGCTTATATTGTCTCCATGATTAGCCCACACTGTCATTAAAACATGAAGAAGAAAAAATATATGAAAGTTCTATTATTGATTGCTCTGTTTAGCACTGAATTGAAGATCCTTTTGTAATTGTAATTGCTATATCTTCTTAACAACCTGCACATGATGTTCAAATACATCACTGCTGGCAGATGAATTTTAAAGGTTGAGTCTACCATAATCATGGGTAGGATCATGTTGGCATGCACAAATGTTTTTTACATCTTATTCAGATAGCTTATTTTGCTACCTCTATCAATATCATGGTTAATACAAACAGGATTTTAGCAAATTATATATACCTGGAACCAATAGATGAACCATTGTGATTGGTAACATGTCTACATCGTGCCTGATGAAGGAAAAAACAATACAAAACCTCAAACAAAAAAATTACAATGATGATTGAAGATTCATATGAATACAAACATATAATACTAAACACCACAATCAGTTGCAAAGCCTCAAATAAAAGCATAACAGTGATGAAATCTTACTTTGGCTGCTATAAGGCATTCAATGATTCCAATTGATATGCAACATACTGAAACACGATAAAGTACAAAAACTAATGATATGTGATTTATATAAAACACTTCATACCGTCTAATAACTAATATATTAAAACAAAGTTGTTGTGAATGGCATTCTCATCAAACGCACCACCAAAATATGATTGAATGAATTAAGAGGCTTCATATGAGGAAAAATATCACATGTGCTCAAAGAATTACGTCTAACATGCAAAAACCTGAACCTGCAAAAACGTATGCATAGAGAGTAACAAAGTTTAAGCATTAGGGTTTTAAAAGAGGCGTACTTTTTTTAATGAACCGTAATATAGAAGATAAATATGGATTTATATTCTAGGGTTTAATTTAGTTAAATGGTGTAAATAATGTGGTGTGATTAAGACATTACATTTTAATTTTGAATTGCCTATCACAACTTCTGGCTTGTTCCAATGGTTGAAGGGTTTGTTTGTGAACTAAGAGACCCAAGTTCGAATCCAGCATCATGCCTTTTTGTGGCAAATTTAAAAAACGAAATTTTAATTAAAATCTTGATTAGGTGGCAAAAATTTCGAAATTTTAATTAAATATTGCTTAGGTGGCATTATGACATGGCATTACAGGCCAATCCTGCATTTGATGACGTCATGATATATATATATATATATATATATATATAGTTGTATATATATATATATATGTATATATATATATATATATATATATAAATATATATATATATATATATATATATATATATATATTATATATATAGTTGCATCATACTTGTGATTTTACTCACTTTCTTTTGCAATATTATTCCGATTTTAAGAAAGTATGCTTGTTCAAAAATTTAAATAAAAAGTTGAACTCGTACTCTATATCAAAGTTGTATAAAAGTTTATAATAAAACGATTTCTAAGTTCAAAAGTTTGAAAACGACACTAATTTAGCTTCTGGGAGGAAAAACTACAAATTACACTGATGAGCCTTTAAGATAACCAACTAATCCTTGCTTAGCATCACAACTTATATATATATATATATATATGATATATATATATATATATATATATATATAGTTGCATCATACTTGTGATTTTACTCACTTTCTTTTGCAATATTATTCCGATTTTAAGAAAGTATGCTTGTTCAAAAATTTAAATAAAAAGTTGAACTCGTACTCTATATCAAAGTTGTATAAAAGTTTATAATAAAACGATTTCTAAGTTCAAAAGTTTGAAAACGACACTAATTTAGCTTCTGGGAGGAAAAACTACAAATTACACTGATGAGCCTTTAAGATAACCAACTAATCCTTGCTTAGCATCACAACTTATAATCAACTCTATCATTTCTCGTTCTTCAAAAATTTAAAATCTTTAATAAAAGGATCCGCGAATGCTTAGCCAAGAATCAAGCCATGCATATATAAAGTCAATTATGGGAACTTGCAAACTTTTAAAAAGAATTCGCGTTTTATAGCTCCTTGTATAAAAGACTAGCACAAGCTTATTGATTATGTAAGTTAAGGGAACAAGCTAGGGCTCAACACGCCCGGTCAAGTCAAAATTTTATTCCTACTCTCACCAGCGGAAAGCCAACAATGTGTCAAAACACTTATGATATTTTTGCAAATTATTTTTTTTTCAATTTTCTCATTTTTTTCAATTTTTTTCATTTTTTGGAGGAAAAACGGGGTTGCAAGAGTAAACGGCAAAAAATGCAAGGCAAATATCGAATCGAAAGATGACCCCCCAGACTAAAGTGAAACATTGTCCCCAATGTTTTAAAGGTAGGGGTTCTCCTACATAAATCTAAGGCCGTTTATTAATTATGCCAAAAGATAAACGTTAGTCGATAAGATAAGGATATCGGATTTCCCATAAAAGCAACGAAGGATTAGACTCGAGTGGAGAAAGACAAAACCACGAGCACGAGAGTCTTCAAACTTCGGGCAAATCCTGTACATAAACAACAACAACCATAAAACACGAGAAATGGAAGAGGTAGACCTCCTCACGTCACACTTATTTGAAAATAGAAAGAAGATAGAAAGATAAGCATGGGTTGCCTCCCACGAAGTGCTTGTTTTTTATCGAGTCGTATAGCTTGACTCGCCCCGAATTTAATTGTTCTTGGGGGAGCATGTGGAAAGGGAAATCTCCATCGGACTTTCATTCAATATGTTTGGAGAAACATTGAAGTGCTTGAAAGTTCCACTCCGATGAGATACACCTGGCTCAAAAGAATGATAAATGGAGATGCCGGGGTCAAAAATGGTGTCTTCACTCCCGAACGAGTGAAGGAAAGGACAAGTTACCTTATAGGTGAAGAAAGGTAGAAAAACTCGAAGGACATATGTGAAGTCAATATAATGGCGATCCTTAAAGGGAAATGTCACATATGTCAGAGAAAGAATGTCCTTATGAATCTCGGGATTAAGAATTGAGGTCATATCATCAAGCTTAGGAATAATAGAGTCCTTGACCTCATCGTTCTCTAACACTTTATCAAAAAGAGGATTTACGTTGCTAGAAAAGTACTCGTCATCAAATTCAAAAAGAGAGTTCGAATAGACTTTGATACTTTCATTTGGAACGTCCTCATCCGAAAGTGATTCGTCATCACTAGAGGAAAAATCATCATTGGAATTGAAAAGAGGGTTAGAGAAAATCCCTGAAAAATCCTCCCCAGTGTCAAGAGGATAATCACTACGAAAAGTCCCATCACATTCACTGTCGGATATATCCTCAGACTCACTTTGGATTGGGAAAAGGTTCTCAACACTAGACTTTATGAATTCGTCCGATTCCTTTTCAGGAATATTGCTAAGATGCTCATCCCCCGTAATGAGAGAGTCCTTCGAGTCCATAGTCGGTAAGATGTTTGCATTAGACTGAGAGGGTTGAGAAATGGTATCAATCAAAGGAATAGCACTCTCCTCGTCGTCTTCCTCATCATCGTCATCGAGAATGGCAGCCTTGAGAAATATGGAACGCCTTTGTGCTGCTCGTTCTTCGGCTAGTAATTCTTCTATAGATTTTTCATGAGGATCTTCTTGGGGAAGTTTAATAACCAAATCCTTAAGATCTTTTATTAAATCTAGAAAATCATGGAGAAGTTCTTGAGGAAGTGGCTGAGGTGGTGTTTGAATCATTTGGTACTGTGGAGGTTGGTCAAGATAAGAATAGTCATAATTGTTACAAGGGACATGCTCATAGACGAGCGGGTTCCTCGTTTGACAATCGGAGCTATAGTGAGGACCTCCACAGTACTCACAACAATACGTTTGCTGTGACTGATTCGGTGAATTATATTGATAATGGTCATAACCAAAGTTTTGATTATTACATGGAACTTGCTCATAGACAAGCATGTTCCCTGCTTGACAATTAAAACCTTGGTGAGGACCTCCACAATATTCACAAGAATATGTCTCCATCTCATGGTGTGAGGGTTGGTTAAAGAAATTGGTTGTTTCATTGTAGGGATTTTGGTCATAGACAAACCCGTTTCTCGAATTTACAATGCTACAACCATGGCAATTTCCACCATTTGGAGGACCCCCACAGTATTCACAACCATAATGGTAAGATGAAGACTTAAAGAAGAATTAAACGGATAGAGGGTAAGAGATATAGAATTAATCGGATAAGAGGAATAAGACGAATATTTTTGGATTTTTAAAATTTAGAAACTTTGAAAAACACAAAAGAAAAAGAAAAATAAATTTGAAAAGAAAATCTTTTTGGGTTTTTATATTTAGAAAAATTGAAAAACAAATATTTTTGGATTTTTGTTGGTTTTTTAAATTTAGGAAAATATTTACAAATGAAAACGATAACTTCACGAGGAAGGGTCTTCAAAACACGAATCGACGAGCGGTAATCAAAAACTCACTTCAACCTTCCCCGGCAGCGGCGCCAAAAATTGATTTGTAGTCAATTATAGTCCAAAGGAAACACAAAGGAAATATGTGTAACCCGGGTCGTTATTCCCCAACGAAGGATGAATGGAATTTCGTGAAATCGAGACGTGAAACGTGTAGTGAATAGTGATAAATGAGAGAGATTGTGGATTTTTATACTAAAGATATGAAATATAAACTAAAAGCAATTTAAAAAGCAAGGGAAATGATTATCTAAGGCTCACGTATCTAAAAACGTAAAGGAAAACCTAAAAACGCGCAAAACCCGGGCTAATCCCGAGCTTTAAAAGTAAAATGATGAAATTTTAACTCTACGGGTGCAAATCTATTTTTCCTAAATCCTAATTAATAAAAGAAAATTCTAGAAAAAAGAATTATATTTTTTTGACTTTTATTTAATTTATTATGAATTAAAAACTAAATTACACTAATTAATTGATTAAAAATATTAAATGATTAAGGAAAAATCTAAAATAGTTATAAAAACTAACTAATGTAAAAAGGAATAAAAGAAAAATAAGCTGAGAGAATAAGCAAGAAGAAATAAGCAGTTTAAAGAAAATAAGCAAAAGAGATTAAAAAGCTTATAAAAGAATTAATTGGGAGAAGTAAGACAGGAAAGTCCCAAGGGCAGAGTTAGCGTGTGTTGTGTTGAGTGAGGCTGTGTGTGTGGGAGGTCCCAGGTTTGAACCTGTGGACTTCCTTTTTTGAAAGATTATTATTATTTTTTTTATTATTTTTTTCTTTTTAAAAACAAATTAAGCACTAAAAAATAAGCATTTTATAAAACTACACTGATTTTTGAAAACTACGAATAAGCTCAGAATGAGCTTATCAAATCAAACAGTAAGCCTTTTATAAGGAAACAAGTAAAAGCTTTAAGGCAAAAGGAAAGGACTAATAAGCTACTAGATAAGCTAAGAAGGAAACTATATTAAGCTGGATTAAGCAAAATGGGATCAAAGTGAACCAACAAACTCAGAATAAGCTAACTTAAAAAAAACAGATAAGCACTGATGAAATCTCAATAAGCAAATTCAACACTGATGCAGGCCTAAAATGGGTAAACTGAGGTATATTGCTGGCTATGAAAAGCTATCAATAAGCTAATAGAAAAATTCTGAAAAATGTGTAACAAGTCTACAAGCAACCCAAGTACTTCAGTACCAAATTCCAGCTTAATAAGGCTTATATCGAACAATTGAAAAATGAAAAACATAAGCTGTATGGGCAATATTGCTACTGATGCATAGTTAACACTGATTTTACCATAACTCCATAAGGCCTTAATGAAATCAAACCATCATTTGAACATCCACTTAATGAACTGAAATGAACAAAGAACTACCAAAAACAAGCACCAAAGTAGCTTAAACCTATAGTAAGCTTATATGAGCAGACCCTATTATATAACCTGCACTAATCAAACTTAAAGCTATGAACTCTATCAAATCAAGCCAAATTAACCTAAAATCTACTGATTTAAACTACTTTAAGCTAGATCTAAAATCACCAAAGTGCCAATGAACAGTGGGCACAAATTTTGACCCAATTCCATCCTGTGCCAAACACTCCCTAATGGAGCTGTTTTTGAGATTTAAAACTAGAACAGTGAGATTTAAGCCAGGAATTTGAAAAACAGATGAGCAACTAAGTATATTAAGCTCTAAAAAGCAATTCTAACTTATTAATAAGCACTACATAAAAGCTATCCTAGATTAAGCTAATTTTGGTTTTTTAGGGAGTTTAGAGCAAAAACAGGAAATAGGAGAGTATTAAACTAAGATTAAACTCCTAAAGGCATTAATAAGCTACTAAAAGCAGATAAAAGCACTGAGTTAACCTAATAAGCACTACAATTAAGCAAATAAGCAGTTTGACTTTTTGTTGACCAAGTGACTAAAAGAGAAAACTTAAATTTCATTAACTAAATGTAGAATACAAGACTGAAAATGAAATTACAATTAAAATTTAAAGATTACACTAAGAAAACAGTAAATTAGACAATAAGTAAAAATGGTCTAAATTTTCTAAATGCATGAAAATTGGACAAAACTTTGTGAGTGAGGTGAGAGCTGCTATTTATAGGCCTTCAGCTAGGGTTTTATCTCTACTGTGCTTCTTCTATGAGTGAGTTCCAGCCTTGATTGCTTGTGCTTTCTCTGCTTTAACATGAGCCATTGGATTGGCTTGTTCCCCACTTCTTTTCATCTCAGCCGTAGATGGGTTTTGTTCCTTGGATTGCCAAGGTAGCAGTGGAGGGGGGGGGGAAGCATGAGCATGTGATGTTGTCTTGGACTGGAGTGAGGGCATGGAAAGTGACAGGGATGATGAATAGGGATTTGGTTTAATTTTGGCGGGTAAATTGGGGGTTAGGGATAAACGGGGGTGCTAATTTGGGTTTGACTGGGGTTTAATAAAAGGAATACGGGTTAGGGGAAGTGGGCTGGTGATGTTGGGCTTGGAGATGGGTTGGATTTAGTTTTAATAGTTTTAGGAATTTGGTAATAATAGGTGTAGGATTTATCTTGAATTTGATTTAATCTTTGAAGGACCAAATCTGCCATTTAGGGAAAGTTATTCCAAGGACTGATTTTGTCAAGTAATAATGATCCAAGGGCTGAATGTGAAATATAGAGTTCAAATATAATCCATATGAAGAATGTCTTCCCCGGTTTCGGCTTTAAATACTCTTTTCCAAATTCCGTGCTCGTTTTGCCGTTTTCTCATTAATTTTTGTCCATTTTCATGATACCCGTTCCTGCACATGCATAAACACAAAAACACAATATATTTGGCATATTTGGTTAGTTTTTGGTCTATTTGATCTGTTTTATTAGGTAAAAGGTATGTGTATTTTAACACATACCAATATTTCCGGAAAACTATTTTTAGATGCGTTATTTTGTGTACGCTATTTCAACATACAGTTTTAAAACTATTTGGTACGGTCAACATTGGTTTTCACTATTTTAAAAGACCTATTATATTGATGTACTAATTGTGGGAACTGTTTTGAATACGCCATTTCGAGATACACTATTTATTTATAAAATATATGAATATACTGATACGTTATTTTGAAAACGTTATTTCGGGAACGGCTATTTTGGGTACATTATTCTGGGAATACTATCTTGACAACGCTACTCTGACATACCAATTCGAATACTGTTTTGGACGGTCAACTCTAGTTACACTACCTTGAAGACGTGACACATTGGTATAATGTTTTAGGAGCTGTTTTGGATACACTACTAGTATACTAATTGGAGAACTTTTTGGATACACTAATTGGAACACACCATTTTGAGACACGCTATTTTGGAGGTATTATTTTGGAAACACTATTCAGGAATACTATTCGAAAGCCCTCTTTGGAAGACATTACTACTCTAGTATTACCTTAGACCATTACTACTCTATTCACGTTTTCCCCTGCCCCTCAACTTGTAAGAAAGCTCGAGTACACCGCAATATAAGCCGATGAGTCGGGCGACATCATTAGCTGCTTTAGAAAGTAATCTTTCAGTTGAAATGGACACCTTAATGGTTTAGTCGAATGAATTGGACTTGGAAGACTGTAAAGGAATAATAGTACTCATGAGAAAGCATTAACCTTAGGTGGTAAATAAAAGTGCCTGTACTAAGCATGATAACGAGGTTCGCCCTAGTATTCGTGTTTTGGAATTGATACTGGTTTAGATAACTCGAATTCTGTTAGTTAAGATTTTGTTTATAACATGGATCATAAACCATTTACCTTGAAAGACCATTGACCATTTCACACCGTTACAATTTGACCGTAGGCCCATAACCCGCAGGTCGTCAACTATAGCACACGCATTAGCATTTGTTATACTTTCCACACATCTTAAAATACGAGTTACCTTCCAAACACTTTTGTTTTAATAATCATCAAGAATAAGGCACATTAGCCGCAATATAGATAGTTTCAAAACATTACCTTAACTTTGTACATGCTTAACTTAGTCACACTTACATTCGTAACTTACTGCATTCTTAAAATTTATATTTAGACTCATTCCCTTTTTGGTTAATTACGCACTTAAGCAATATCGTTCTATTTCAACTTCTACAAACCGTCATACTTCAATTACGTTCTATATTTTCACAATTTTGGGCATTTAGTAATCACAAATCTAGTCCATAGAGGGTTGTGTCGCTATCTAACATGCAAGCCATTTTCAATTATTTTACCGACTGTTTTGCAGTCATCTTACAATATGTTTTACTACTATATTCTAAAAACAAAAATTTTGATCTTACCACTATTTTATAAACAATGAGTCGATTTCTTAACATCATTCCACCAATTATTTTATAAACCGATTTACTATTTACCAATATATCACAAACTGCGATTTTATTACTATTTTATAAATCATGAATTGTTTCTCCTACTGCCTATTAAATTGTTTTACAATTCGTTGTACAAGCTATCCTATTATTAAGTAATAAACTAATTCGCTACTTTACTACCATTTCATAAACCAACGAGCAATTTCACAAATTTTGTAAACTATGCCGCAATTATTCTATCTGTTTTACTACTGCCTTGTGAACCATTTTACTCTTTGGTGAGCCGATTTAGCCACTGTTTGTTTTAAAAACAATAAAACTGTGTTATTATTATCTTACAAATTATCTCGCCATTACTTTACAAAACTATTTTACTGTCACCCGACGAACCATTTTGCTACTAAATCACTAAGTAAACTACAGCTTTGCTGATATTTTAAAGATAATAAATGATTTTCTTATTACTCTATGCATTGTTTTACAAATCATCACACAAGTTATTGTGTAACCCGATCTTTATCTTTCTAACATATAACAAATTTAACTCTGAATTTGTTATTTTATAAATGATAAATCGTTCTCTATCACTCTATAAACTGTTCTACAAATTATTTTATAAAGTATTTCACCATCACCATGTGAACCATTTACTTCCATGAAAAGTGTTTTCATACTATTATTTCATAAACAGAATAAACAATCTTTCACTTTGAAAATAAACCAAACCTTAGAAGTGGATCCCGCACTTATGCCTGAGATTATAGATTGCAACCTACCAAACCTTGAAACCGTTTCATCACTGAACAAGTTACCTCATCCGCTCCATACAATTAGATTCCCTTGTTAGTAGTGCATGCGCTGAACTAGGTTATTAATATACCATATCTCTTATGACATCTTACCCTCTAGGAGTTTTAGATAACACAGACTCGAAGCACCTTTCTTTTATGTAACCCGCTTCATTGCAAAACTCTGACTTTCTTCTATGAGACGCGACTACAACACTAGGACGCCAAGATATCTTAGCTTACCTAGCGACTATTGGTACCCGACCTTGCCTTGAAAATAGGAAGGACTTTCCTCAACATTATATCGAGCTGATTCAGGCCTCTCAGATCACTATTGTAACCGTTTTAGATCAAGATACCTTTTAGTACCGCTAAACAAGTTGGAATACTTACACCTATGAGCTTCGCCTGGTATTAAACATTGAACCTCGCTCCAACATTGGCAACTAGATTCTTTCTTTGGATATTTAGAAACATAGGTGGATGTGCATGCTCGATTACCCCTCCTCCCTTGATATTCTTACTTTTAAGGACTTTTATTGAAATGCTTTTATAACAGCTTTGAAACTCATAGTGATATTTTTTCGGAAATACCCATTTTGAGGATTTAAATTTTTCTGGTCAAACCTTATCAAACTTCTAATAAAGGATGTCAAATGACAAATTAATGAACAATTTTCTTGTCCATACCATGATCCAAAACCCGTTTTACAAAAATTTTAAGATCTTTTGAAACTGTATCACCTTATGTAACCTTAAATTCTCAACAAAGAAATTTGTAACACTTGGGAAGTTATTTTGGTCAAATTAGTACAAATGTTTACCTAAATAAAGTTTCAAACAAAAATTTCATCCAACCCACTGAGGAGGAAAACACACAATTTCAAAACAAATCTTGAAGATTAGTCACCCCTCCATTTTCATCACCTTGCATGTATCGGGCTAGGAATGTTGCATCACTAGGATATAAACCCTACATTGGAAATTAGACCGTGAGGATTTGAGAAAAGGCCACGCTGGCAAAATTTTGAAACATCGTGTAGTTAAGATTTAAACTGTTTCCCTCTATTAACCTTACTCCAGGAATCATTGTACCCCACCAAAATGCTAGAAGGAGACAACTTATGGCAGACCACTTAAGTACTCTTCCACAGGCAAGAAGAGACTCTTAGAACAGTCCGGAGAGACCCGAATATGTTACTAGTACCACCACCTTTTCACCAACACCGTTTCGCCAGGTAACTTAAACTAAATCGCGAGGACGCGATTCCTTTTTAGGGGTATGTGATGTAACAACTGACAAATTTCTTAAACTTGTTTTTACAAGCCAAAACAATCATTTTGATTTTCCTTAGCTTTTAAACCTCTTTGAAACCAGAACTGATAAGTTAAACTGAAATCCGGGACGGATTTCCAAATATGATGTATGTGCTGTAACACCCGGTAAATTTCCTAAACCTATTTTACGAGCCAAAACACTTGCTTCTCATTTTCTTTAGCTTTTGAACTTCTTTGAACTTGTTTGGTTTTGAAATACTATGTATATCTTGTTTAACGTGAGCGTTATCCCTTTATCGAACCGGCACAACCTAGAAAGCTCAAAACGTATCGTATTTGCCAAATATATTGATTTCTTAAAATTATTGCATATTTATACTCGTTTTTGTTGGAAAAATTATTTCGTGAACAATGGCGCAAGTTTCGTTGATTTTTGAGTCCGTTTGGTACGTCGAATGGGTCCCCACAGTGTTTATTGCAAAAAGTTTAGCCAAGTTGGCAGAAACACCCTCTCCGCCCCTTATTTTTATTCCCACCCTTTGAGTTTTGGTTTTGCCCGTGTTTGGCCCCTCACAAAAATATAAAAACCACAAAATTAATTAATTATTTCATTTATACACACACACATCTCACTAACTCTCTCCTCTCTCTCTCTACCCTTCGCCGGCGATCACCTCCGACCGGCAACCGCCGTCTTCTCCGGCGAGATTCCGGTGACCACCGTACCAGAAAATTTTCCGACGATACTTTTTCTTTGCCAAATCAATAGATCGGTTTATCCCGATCATTTCTGGAGCTTCTTGGCTCGTAACTCATACCGCAACACCACCCACGCGCCACCACCACCACCACAGCCCCTCTCACCTTATTTTCTTCTCGGTAAACCCTTCACGCGCCTTCTTTTCTCTTTTTCTTTAATTTTTACTAAACCCTAATTTTTCACTTTTTATTAAATCCGAAAATAAATAATGTTTTTATTAATAAAATGGTTTTAAAACTTTATTACAAACTCGTGTGGAATCCCCCCCTTCTCGGCAGTTGACTCGGTCAACTCACCGAGTCAACTCGGTTGACTCGGTGAGGGTTTGATTATTTTGATGTTTATTCTTGTTGTTGATGTTATTATTGTTGTTGTTGTGCTCGGATTTGGATTTAGGGTTTCGTTTGGTTTGTTTGGTCTCGGCTGCCGACATACGGCGTAGCCAAGCTGTGACTCATGGCGAGACGAGGAGTGTTTAGGATTAGTTTGGTTTGAGATTTGATGAGGTTGTGTTTGAATTTGATGAGGGTTTTGCGGTTTTGCATTTGTTGTGTCGACTGGAATTTTGATATAGAGTTGGATTAGTGTAGGATTAGTGTTAGGATTAGGTTAGTGTGGATTTGGTTTGTGTTTGTGTTGGATTTGGTTCGGCCGAGAGCCTCATCGGCTCGAGTTGAGACGAGCCATGACTCATGGCGAGTCACGGCAAAGTTTATTTACTTGTCATTGTTATTTATTTATTTTCGTCGAGTCGTGGTTATTAGTTTAGTCGTTAACTATTTATTTGTTTTATTTTATTTATTTGATGTCGGGTCGTGATATTTTTAGGTTAGACGTTTAATTATTTATTTGTTCGTTTGGTTATCGATATGGTGTTTCGGATTATAACTTGAACATGGGAAAATAATAATAATAATGAATGGGATATCTATATTGACTTAGATATTGTGATGTTGTAACATTTTTAGACAAGGATTGGACGTATTGGATTTACGGTATTGGTTGATTGGACTATTATGGACCCTTTGGTACATGAGACGGAAGGATATGTTAGACTCATAAGAGCTTAACCTATCTGGACCCGAACTGTACAAAATGGTCGATAAAACTAAACAACTAATATTCACGCGAATAATATGTCCAATTATATATAATAACTTATAAAACTTGACGATAATTGAATTATTCAAATGAGTCGTATGACTTGGAAATGTCTTATAAACGAGCGCATCATGCCGAAATTTCATTAAATCTTTTATAAAACTTAATCTTTTACCAATATTCTGAAAACATTTTCAAACCTTATATGATTTGACATTTTATCAACTATTTTGGGAAAAATGGGTAAATACCAAAACTACCTACTGTTGTTTGTTTGTTTGTTTATTTGTTTTATGTCCTCTTTTCTCGTCAGTAATTCTCTATTCTTTCCGTATTCCCTTTCTTTCTTTTCTCATATTCTTGAGTATTCGTTCGTATTCGTCGACTTTTGCTATTTTCCTTTTCTAAAATATCCACACGAGTCTTAAACTTTCCTTTTCTTTCAAACGCCATTGAAAACTAAACCTTTTTATAATAACACAAGAATTCAACGAACGCTACTTCATAAATTACTTGAGTATTATTTCTGAAACATGTTACTTGTTAGGTTGTGTCGATCCAGTACTGTTATGCTTGTACTTTTGATGTCGTTGTGCTCTTTACTCTTTGATGCCAGTTGTGATGTTGTGATATCTTGCATTGCTGCATACTGAGGTGAGTTCATAGCCCCATTTTTTATTTGCTTAAACTGTTTTATAAACTACTTGGGGTGAGATACATGCTACTGTTTTGAATATGAACACAATAGTTTGAAAAACTATACATTGAACTGAAAACTATGTTTTCTGCTATCTGAAACTGTACTTTGAACTGAAAATTATGCTTTCTACTTTCTGAAACTTTATTTGAACTGGAACAACATTTATACTTTTCTGGTAGCTACTTTGCGAAACATCTGATAAGCACTAAGTACCGCCCTTGCTAAAAGCAAGTCCCTCGATCATGAACCATTAATCACCTGCGGGTGAGCGCGATTATAGTTTATAGGCCTATAGGATTTGACCATCCCGCCATGTTGACTAAGGTCGGTCAACATGTGATGTGCTATAGTTAAGTTACCTAGGTATATGGCAAGATACCTACTTTGGGGGCAACTATTATGATTATGAAATTCCGCGGTTACTGTCGACTTACGCCAGGGTTTCTGGTGCCGGTTAACGCTTTGTGTGTCATGAGCTTAGTGCAGTGGTAATATCTGAACTTTCGGGTGTATAACAATGAAGCCCACTTTCTTAGAAACTTGAAATATTGTGATCAACTATTTTATTTAAACCTATGAATTCACTCAACCTTTGTGTTGACTTTTAGCATGTTTATCTCAGGTGTTAAATCATTTTCGCTGCATATCTTACCTTTGGAGGAGCTTGGCGAAGGGCATGGCATGGTCATAGAAGACTCAGAAAACTATTTGGGACCACTCTAAACCCTTTTATGAAACTTTATTTTCTGCGCTATTTTAAATAATGTAAATTGGATGTTTTAAATTATGAAATTTCTTCTGAAATGGTTTAAGTAAAACGTTCTTTGTACCTTGTGATTATGATAACTATTCAATAACACCCCCGACCCGTATGTTTCCGCTGATCCAATTTCGGGGTGTTACACCTGGTTTGGTCTTAGTGTATAGCCGAGAGCCTTTTGGCTCAAATAAATTCGAGCCGTGACTCAAATGAGTCACGACATGGCATGGTTCATGTGTTGTGTGATGTTGGTTTTTGGTAATACTTGTGGTTGAGTCAAGAGCTCCAAGGCTCGAGTGAAGTCGAGCCGTGACTCAATGAGTCACGGCCAAGGTTAATGGTTAGATTTTGGTCTAGTTTAGTTATAGCCGTATGTTGACTAAGTGTTGGATAATTAGATGTCAAATGTTTAAGCCGTGACCCAAAAAGGGCACGACTAGTCGTGAATGAGTCTAGTCGAGACTCAAGTGAGTCTCGACCGTATAAGACTCGAGGTAGAAAACTTCAGGTTAGTGTCGAGTCGGCTTGGACTAGGATAAGTCCTAAATGGTTAAGTGTAAGACTCGAGGTTAGAAAACCTCATGTTTTCCAATTTAAATAACCGAAACACCATATTGAATAACTAATAATTAAATAAACACTTAACCATTTAGGACTATGATCACAATTGTTTGAAAACTGTACTTTGAACTGAAAACTATGCTTTCTGCTTTCTGAAACGTTATTTGAGCTGGAACAACACTTATACTTTTCTGGTACTGTGAGTGAAGCAGTAGCCACTTTGCGAAATATCTGATATGCACTAAGTACCGTCCTTGCCAAAAGCAAGTCCCTCGATCATGAACCATTAATCACTTGCGAGTGAGCGCGAATATAGTTTATACGCCTATAGGATTTGACCATCCCATCCTTGTTGACCGGGTAGGCAACAGGGGTGTGCTATATTTGAGTTACCTAGGTATTTGGCAAGATACCTAGCTTTGGGGGCAACTATTATATTATGAAATCCGCGGTTACTGTCAACTTACGCCAGGGTTATTGGTGCTGGTTAACGCTTTGTGTGTCATGAAATAGTGATGCAAGCTCATGAATGCTTAATTTAACAGTTAGGTAATAATAAATTATCATTTATTATTAAAATATTAGTGGGAAAATTACCGTTTGTCACATAATGGTATGTGTCACTACTGCTAAATTTACAATTTGTATCAATGGTGAAAGAAGAGGCTATTTCAAAAGTGGGAGAGGCTTAAGGCAGGGTGATCCAATATCACCCTACCTTTTTACACTTGTAATGGAGGTTTTCACTTTGCTAATGAATAAGAATACTCAACTGAATAGCAGATTCAAGTACCATGCATGCTGTAAAGAGCTCAAGCTAACACACCTATGCTTTGCAGATGATCTTCTTGTAGTATGTAATGGTGATGTAGAATCTGTGGCAGTTATTAAGGAGACTTTGTGAGAATTCAGCAACATGTCTGGTCTACTTCCAAATATGTTGAAAAGCACAGTTTTCTTTGGAAATGTGAAAGAGGAGGTGGTTTGACATCCTTCAAATCTTACTTTTCAAAATAGGGAAATTGCCTATGAAATACTTGGGAGTGCCCTTGATCACAAAAAAGTTAGGAACTAAATAATGTAAGCAGCTTGTTGATAAGGTGAAAATTAGAATTGAAGATTAGAAGAACAAATATCTTTCATATGCTGGAAGATTGCAGTTAATAGCATCTGTGCTATCCACCCTAAGTGTGTATTAGGCAGCAGTGTTCTTGCTTCCTAAAACCAGTGTTAAAGACATTGATAAGGTTCTAAAAGGTTTTCTATGGTGCCAGGGTGAACTAAAGAAGGGAAAGGCTAAAATTGCATGGAAAGATGTTTGTAGACCAAAAAGTCAAGGTGGACTAGGATTGAGATTGCTAAGTGACTGGAATGAGGCTTTGATGATCAAAAATCTGTGGAACATTGCAGCCGGTAAAGAAACATTATGGGTGAAATGGGTCCATGCTATGAAGCTAAAAGGTAAAAGTATATGGCAAATTCAAAAAGAATATAATGATAGCTGGATGTGGAAGAATCTACTTGAATTAAGGTCTAAAGTGAGGTACAATATCTACAAAATAATTGGTAATGGGCAAAAGACTAATGTATGGTATGATCAATGGAGCAGCTTGGGAGTTATTGCAGACACAGTCACTACTAGAAGTATTCACAATGCTAGGCTCTCTGAAAACATGTCAGTCAATGAGTTAATTGCTAACAATAGGTGGAGATGGCCAGTTGAATGGAATGCTCAGTATCCAATACTTGCCAATTTTGATGTACCAAAACCTTTTATTCTGTGGATGGCAATCAAAGGGAGGCTGCAAACTCAAGATAGAATAATGAAATGGAATAATGATCCTAATATGAAATGCCCACTATGTAAGAAAGTGAATGATTCACACAATCATCTGTTCTTTGAGTGTGAATATTCTAAAGCTATATGGGAAGAACTAAAAGTCAAAATGGAGAATGGGTGGATGTCAAACTCATGGGATTCCCTGATTGAACAATATACTAATGAGCCTTGTAGCAGCTCAATTGGAAGTGTTCTCAAAAGAATTGGACTGGCTACTAGTGTTTATCAAATATGGAAGGAAAGGAATTCAAGGTTATTTACAGGTGCAAGATTGAAAAGTCAGGCCTATTGAAGATAATTGAAGACAACATCAAACAGCAACCAATGCGTTTAAAGGTGAAAAAGACAGTCCAAGTGATGAGGATAGCTCAAAGATGGAATGTGGTATTGAATTATGCTAAGAATTGAATGCACTCTAATGAAACAGTTCCCTAAAGGGATGTTTGGGTCAAGGAGAAATAAGCAGTTTACATCAGTTATTCTCCTTGACTTGGTGTATCTGAGGGCCTTGTAACTTGTGGCTGTTGAAAGGGTGGATGGATAACCAATCTTTCACATTAGGGGTGCCTGGTGTGGCAACTAATCTTGAAAGTTTTGCTCTGTCCATATCAGCTCAGTAGACAGTCACATAAAGTAGGTTTCCAAAAAATTTGGTGGAGTGCTAACCTGATGATGCCCAATATATGTTTTTCATGGTGATGTAGTTATGGAAAACAAGGAAAGGGAAATATAGTAAAGGTGGGATGTATCCTTGGGCAACTCTGTGCATGTTGAGTGATGCCTGCAAAGGAAATGTAGCTCTTTGCATTTGAGACCCAATGAAACAGGGGTTTTGATCTCTTTCTTGATGATGCCCTGAATAAGAGCCTCTAGTGTCATTTGTAAAGGCTGCAAATGGGACTAGGCAGGGTGTTTGTTCAATGGAAATGTAGTAAAAAAAGAGATATTTCTCCATGGTTGCCTAGATGTTAGCATGCAGTTACTAAGTCTAGATGAATGGTGGATTTTAGAATCAGCTTTTGTTTCCTGAATGTTAGCGTTGTATGTATCTGTAAAGTTGTATCAGTCATATGAGCATGTTCATATGTGACTGTTTTGAATATCTTTGTAATTTGCTGATTCTTAAGTTAATAAAATTCACCATTTTAGGAAAAAAAAAGACAGCCAAAATAATGGAACTCAGCATACTCTGAATCATCAAAAAATCCAACTCCACAGCAAAACCTGATAACTATACCATAAATCCATGAGAGGAGTGCCAAAGTAGCCAGTTTTAAGGAGATTGCCTCCTTAAAAACCACTCTTAGTAAAACCTAAAGGGAAAAACCAAAGGGTAGGAAAAGAGTGTAACTCTCCCTAAACCCTCCCTAAGCAGTGCAAGGAATAATGAGCAGATATAACACATGAAAATCACCAATCTGCAATCATAAAGAGAAGGTTCATAGCAGGCCACCACAGACTGTGAGACCAAAACAGGATCAATGCAACAACAGGCCTTGCACCTGGTGAGATTCAACACAATACTGACCCTAAACCCTACAACCCCATCCCTATCACAATCATAAGTCTCATTACATTTTCAAAAACCAGTTCCACCATGGAACAAGTTAACCCACAAGCTAGCACTAAATTTATTCACCATTAAAGACACTAATACCATCTAACTCTTTAACAATGTCCTGATACTTCACATTATGCTCTAATAATATCATTGGTATGATTCAGATTAAGGCCTCTAATCTTCATTCTCACAGTTTCAACAATGTGGTCAAATAAACACTCAACCTCTCTCTCCTTCTGCTGATGACACCTCATATTTATTTCCTGCCATAAAAATAAACAGTAGCACCAAACACCAATCTTTGTATGACACTCCAAATCTTATTAAGGGCAGGTCTATTAGTGATACCAGAGATGACAGTAGCCCAAGTATTACTAAGGCTGTTCAACAAGGCCATATGTTTAAGTCTTTCCCAAAGTCTTCTAGAATAAGCACAAGTAAAGAACATGTGACTATGGGATTCATTCTCCTCATTGCACACCAGACAAGTCAGATCCACAACACATCCCCATTTTTCTAATCTATCTTTAAAACTTAATCTACAAAAACACAACGGAACATAAACATACACGTACCAATCATAGCATTGCTCCACCGACGGTGAAGCTATAACAACGACAACTTAAGATAAGGTAATGGGATAACACTATTGTGGCTATTGATAAGGATTTATTTGATACCTTTTTAAGGGGTTATTTAAGCCCAAAATCGTATAAATATGATCAAATATTGCCTCAAATCGTTTCTTTTTGTATTTTAGGTACTTAGGACGGGAAATCTAGAAATCGGCACTTTTTGGACGTATTTGGAAGAAAAAGTGAAGAAAAGGACGAAGTCGCGAAAAACCTGTCAGACTTGGAGATCTGACGGTGTCACAAGCTACAACGTGATGCTGTCCCTGATTTATGAAGCTGGATTTTTGGTTCAAGTTTATCAAGTGACGCTTCAAAGGAATTGGAAGATTCTACAACCTGACGCCGTCAGGTACAAATTGGAGATGGGAGTCACGTATTAAGCTAGAAAGAGACGGCCCAAAAGAATTAACAAGTGACGGCCTCAAGATATTCCTGACACTGTCATAACGGCGACTTGCACAAGACGAAACCCTAAACACGGAGAGCTGACGGTGTCACAATTTATAGGGTGACACCGTCACATATGTAAATCTATATATACTATCGCATTTTTTCATTGTAATGTGTAACACTTTGGAGGACAAAACCCTAGACGATTTTGATAGCCCTTGTAAGGCTTTTTAAGCCTTTTTCATCCATGTTCAATTGAAGATAAGTTATTCGTTTAATCATTCAATATATCTATGTGTTGTTTGATTACTTGTTTATCTTTTCTTCTATCTAACATGCTAGCTTAAGTTTATTTGTGTTTGCTTAGATCTAGTGAAACTTAGTTATTGAATATTGATTTATTGTCTCTTGTTTAGTTGATTGCCTCGCGTTAGGCTAAGAAAAATGGCTGACCTCTTATATGTAACTAGCTTGAATGTCTTAGAAAACGCAACCGTAGAGTGCACTATTGGTTTTTCTCGTTGTATTTATTGCGTGAATTACGGCTTGTAGATCCTAGATAACTTAATAGAATTTAAGGGATTTAGGAGAGAATAAGTTTCATAGAGTTGGGGACTTCGACACCTCCCCACGACCAATATTAAGGAATACAACGCTTCAACTAAAACAAGGACATAACAATTCAACAAATCAGTAGGAGATAACTAGGGAGTAATTAATTCTAAGTGAACACGTTTTTCCTATCATAAGAGTTACCACCAATTTACTTTTCTTTGTTATTAGATTAATTTTAGTTTTATAATTAGTTTTTGGGTTAGTTGATTAACAACTAATTCCACCCACTCCTTCAAAACTGAGATTTTTACTTGCTTTTCATAAAATATAAAAATACAAAAAGAATCATCCCTCACCTCTAGACCTATCTCTTCATACATCTTGACATTTCCACAACTATTGCGAGACTATTCTCCTAGAGAACGATCAATACCCCGGACTTACCTATAATACACTACAATGGTTAGGTAAACTGCCTAGAGGATTGTAAAACCTTTTGTGAGATTCGCAACCCTCGCGTCAAGTTTTTGGCGCTGCTGCTGGGGAATAGTTAATAGTTTAGGTTTAATTTCTATTTCGTTTAGGTCTACTCACTAGATTCCTATCAAGTGAGATTTTTATTTTCTTTTTTTTCGTAGCTTTCTTGTAGTCTATCTTTTCTTCATTCTCTTTGTTTGTAATTCTCTTCATTTTACATCATGGTGAATGAAGGCATCTTTGACCTACACCAAGCACCACCACAACAACACCAAGCTCTACCAAACCACCAAGAACAACCCCACCAAGACCCACCAATTAACCAAGACCCACCTTGAGCCCGTACTCTTGGTGAGTACTCCAAACCAAGCCACCAAGGCTATCGAAACACCATTGAGCTTCCCCAAAGAGCCAATGTGTCTCCCTTGCGATCTGACACCATGCGGTTGGTGCAAAGCGGATGTGCATTCCATGGACTTCGCTCCGAAGATCTAAACCAACATCTCAAGGATTTTCTTAAAATCGTAGATTCCATAGACCTTGATGTTGACACTCAAGAGACAACGCGATTGCGTCTCTTCCAATTCTCTCTACATGACCAAGCTAGTCTATGGCTTGAGCGTTTACCCGCGGGATCCGTTACATATTGGAATGATCTTACCTCTCGTTTCCTTGCTCAATTCTTTTTACCCAAGGCAATTACTTCATTACGTGACCGAATTGAGAAGGAAATCAATAAACTTAGGGAGCTTAATGAGTTAATTAAGAGAAAAATTGAGTTTAGAACCAATCCTTGTACGGATAACATTACCCCTAGTGATGACTTGGAAGAGGAACTAAGGAATAACTTTAGTGTGTTTGAAAATTTCTTTCCAACTCGTGAGGAATTAAACTACCATAAATTTCTTTTAAAGTATCCTTGTCCCTCGAGATATTGGAAAAGACCGTAGATTAGGAAACACAATTATATGAATATTAAGATTACTTGCATGGTTGGTTATATGTATAGAGAGCACACTTACATTGACTTAAAAGCTCCTATGAATGTTATGTCTAGGCTCTATTATAATTGGATCATGAATGAAGAACTGAAACCTAGACAAGATCCTTACAACCCTAATCAGCTATGTAACTTTTTTGAGAGAATTAAAGGGTTGCACGTCTTCGTAGGAAATTTTGTCTATCAATGTGACTTTATGATCTTGGAAGATGTTAGAGGTATTATAGATCAATTCTAATGTGAGATAGTGCTAGGAAAACCGTTTGTTGAAGCATCTAAAATGTCCTATGATAGAGATTAAGGTATAGTTACGTTTTCAGATGGAATTAAGAGTGTCAAATATAGAATACCATATAAGGTAGAACGATTCAAGGACATTGAGGATTTAGATGTTGATAATATCCCAGCTTTTGAGGTTGATAGTGATAACGAGGAAAACGGTAATAGCCACAAGAGAAATAAAATTCATTATTCAGGATGTTTGGCTTTAGGCCCGGAATACAAGCGGGATGAAAGAATGATTAAGATGTGCAAAACAGCTTTTAGGTTACGAAGAAGGAAAACGTAGGCCGTGACTTTGAGTCTAGCTACAAGACTCGTTAATAAAGAAAAACGCTTCTTAGGAGGCAACCCAAGCTTTTTTATTGTTTGCTTGTTTGATTTTATTTTGTTAGATTTCATATATATGCTCCATCTTTATTTGTTTATCTTTCATGTTTCGAATAATTTGTGAAAATGCTTTATTTTGTTTTAACCTCGCCTTAATCACATATAAAGGTATTTTACAAAAAGATAAGTGTAGGGAAGATCACATTTGTTTAAAAGAACAAATTCGAACATGAAAGTTAACAATTAATGATTTGCATATATTTATGTGTTTATTTAGAGTCAAATGCTTGTATCGAGTCACAATGAATGTTCTGCAGTTTTTCCTGGTTTTATTAATCAAATTTTTCCAGAAACAGAAAGTAAAAATACTGTCAGGTCGTACCTGACGGCGTCAGACACTGTAGCAACACAGTTTTTTGGATTTTGTTTTTCTGCAAGAATTTAAAAACTTTTCGAAAAATTTTCAAAATTTTAAATTTTCGGGAATCTGTAGACATTTATTTTGCAAGCATTATATCTTACTTTGCTTTCTAGGAATTAGTTTTTATATATATATAGTGTTTACCGCCGATTTTATACGAGGTTTTGTGTTTCGTTTTCTTAGTAAATTACAGGTTATATTGGACCAGAAGATGAAAGTATACATTGGAAGTGAAGCTTATCAAGTTCGTTTTCTTGGAGGAAGATTTAACCATGTTTTCACATCGTCCATGTCGTGCAAATCAGGGGAGTATTAGTTTCTTTCATCTATTTTATTTTCCCGTTATCATAACTTTGATACTTTTCAAGAACATCTTTTCAAAAACATTGGGGACAATTGTAACATCCGGTAATTTTCCAAACCCTTTCACTAGCCAAATATTTACTTTTGCATTACCTTAGTATTTAAACTTTTCCCTGAACTTATTTGAACTTGAGAAACGCGAGATATCTTGAGAAACGTGAACGTTATCCCTTTTATTATGTCAGCACAACCTAGAAAGCACGAAATGAATTGATTTGCATATTTATACTCGTTTTTACAAGAAAAATTATTTCAAGAACAATGGCGTAAGTTTCGTAATTTTTCGAGTCCGTTTGGTACGTTAAATGGGTCCCGCAATAATATTTCAAAAGTTTCCCTAACTTGTCACATATACCCCTTCCGCCTGAATGTTTACACCGCACCCCTCCACTTTGTTTTGTCCACCTTCGGCCCCCCACCTCATATAAAAACCTATTTTTTTTCTCTTTCCTCCCATAACAACACACATACACACCTCACATTCTCTCTCTCTCCCTCCCCTTCGCCGGACCACCGCCGGCCACCACACCACCATCATCAGAAAATATTCCGGCCAACCCCCAAACTTCACCACCACGTAGATCGAGACCCCCACTTTATTTCAAGAGCATTTGAGCTCGGTTGAAGCTTGTTTGATACCCGTACGCCACCACACCGCCACCACAGTTCAACACCACCACCCACCGCCGCTTCGCTCCACCTTTCTCTCTTGGTATAACACTCACGCGCCCCCTCCCCTTTTATTTTTAAATTAAAACCGAAACCCTAACCCTAAATCTTTAATAAAAACGTTTTTAATACTAAAACTTGTTTTAAAACTCTTGGTTTTGATAAAAACCGTGTGGATCTAAGTTTTGGCCTTGGAAATTGTTCGAACTCGGTCCGAGTCACGCGACTCAGCCGAGTCAACTCGCGAGTCAAGTTGACTTGGGGTGAGTTGTATTTTTATTTATTTAGTTTGGCTTGTTTCCATGGTTTGTAGCTCGGTTTGGATTTTTGAGTTGGTTTTAGTGTGGATTTGATTCGGCCGAGAGGATTAGACCCACGTAGGGTTGAGCCGTGAATAGTGGTGAGTTACGCCAAGGCTTAGAATAGGTTTGGTTTTGGTTAGGTTGATGTTTGATGGATTTGGTCTCGGCTTGGTCTTAGCCGAGGGTTTTGACTCGTGTGAGTCGAGCCGTGACTCGTGGTGAGTCATGGCATGTGGGGATTGGTTAGTAGTTGTTTTTTTTGTGGTTGTGTTTTGGATTAGGAGTGGTTTGGATTAGGTTGAGTGTAGTCGAGAGCCCCCTAGGCTCGACGGGGAGTGAGCCGTGACTCGAGGCGAGTCACGGGATAGATTTAGATTAATTTGTTATTTGTGATTATTTGGATTGGTTTGGTTTTAGATTTGGATATGTTTTTCGTTAGCCGAGAGTCATACGACTCATATCGAGTCGAGCCGTGACTCAAGGCGAGTCACGGCATGAGGTTTGGTTTGTTGATTGTGTTTGGTTGGACTTGGTTTGTTTATGTCGCGGTATGGATTTGGTTGAGTTATGTCCTAGCCGAGAGCTACATAAACTTGATGCAAGTCAAGCCGTGACTCACGGGAGTAACGGCAATAGACATTAAGTTTATTTGTACCGAGTAGTTTAGTCGAGACTCACGGGAGTCTCGGCCGTGTCGTACTCAAGGTTACAAAACTTCGAGTCAACTTTATATTAGTTTTGTCGTTATTTGATTTTCCGTTACTTACTTATTTATTTGTTTATCGATATGGTGTTTCGGGATAATATTTGACAATATGGGATATGATTTGGACATTGGACTTGGATATGTGTTATTAACCTATGCTTGGACGAGAATTGGACGTTATTGGATTTACGATATTAGCCGATGGACTTTATGGACAATTTTGGTACTTGAGACAGAAGAGTATCTTAGACTCATAAGAGTTTAACATATTTGGACCCGAACATACACAAAATGGTCTAATTATATATTAATAACTTGTAAAATATGACGATAAAACTTATATTCAAGAGTCGTAACGACTTGGAAATGCTTTATAAACGGACGCATCATGCCCAAATTTTGACAAAGTCTTTTATAACTTAATCGTTTACGATTACTTAATGTCCTTAAACCTTTTGAAACTTATACATTTTCCTTCTAAATCATAATGTTTTATCAACTATTTGGGAAATGGGTAAAACACCGAAACAACTTATTGATGTTTTCCTTCTTGTTTTTCTTATTTTATGTCTTCTTCTTAACCTTAGTTCTTTTCTCTTTCGTTATTCTTTTCTTCGTATCCGTTTGTGTTTGCCGACTTTTATTACTTAACTTCTCGTATCCACACGAGTCTTAAAGAATTATTCCTCTCAAATGCCATTGAAATTAAACCTTTTCATTTCAAATACGAGTATTACTTTATAAATCGCTTTGAGGTTTATTGCTGAGACATACTATTCACTTATTAGGTTGTGCTGAGGTTCATTTGTTGTGCTGTACCATCTGATCATTTGTGAAATCTTGTTTCTCTACTACTACTAAGGTGTGATTCGTAGCCCCACTTTTACTTTTAAATTGTTTATAAACCTATGGGGGAGAAACATGCTATTTACTTATTTTTATGAGCACAATTGTTTATTGGTATGCTATTCCTGACTGAAATGATAATGCTAAGTACCATCGTTGCCAAAAGCAAGTCCCTCGATCATGAATTATTAATCACTTGCGAGTGAGCGCGATTTTAGTTTATAGGCTTATAGGAATTGACCTTCCCGCCATGTTGACTAAGGTCGGTCCGCATGTGATGTACTATATTCGATTTTCACTGGGTATCTGGCAATGTACCTAGCTTTGGTGGCAACTATTATATTATGAAATTATGCGGTTACTGTCGACTTACGCCAAGGTTACTGGTGCCGTTTAACGCTTTGTGTGTCATGAGCTTAGCAAAATTATTTGACGCTTACCGATATCTGTATTTGTTACATATATCTTCCAGACTTGAAATCTTGTGCTCAACTGCTTTATTTATTAAACCTATGGTTTACACTCAACCTTTGTGTTGACTTTTTAGCATGTTTTATCTCAGGTAATTGATGCATACTTGTGGGCACTGGGAGTGGCTGAAGACTTTTGATGGCTATCTTTGGCTTTTACTATCTATCTTTACTATCTTTTACTATTTTATCATTTGAAAAACCTATTGAACTATGTCTTTTATTTCGTTGCAAACTATGTTTTATTTCCGCTGCAACTTATGTTTGAGAGTCTTTTAAACTCTAAATGTTTAATTTTGTATTCGAATGATAAGTTTTTTCTAAAACGTCTCGTTATGAGATCGTTTTCTACAAATGTGACTGTCTTACCCCTCACGTAGCACCCCAATCTCCGTTCCACTGCCATATTCCGAGTTGGGGGTGTTACAGAATGGTATCAGAGCCACTGTTTACAGAGAACGAGGTCATACTCGACTATAAACATTTTTGTGTGCGTCAAAACGTTTTCGAAATCGATAGCCATCAGCCCTCCGTGCCACTTCGCTCTTTAATTGCTTTATTTAAACTTTATGTGTGCATGCTTTTGCACTATTATATGCTTGGATTTTTCGCTGCTATCTCACTTCATATAAAACTATTTTTATAATAATTAGGCTAGAATTTTTATATTTTTCCGATACTCCTTGTAGAGTATTATGTCTACATCAGTTCCTACCGGTCAGTTATCAGTTGCAACCGTTGATCACCCACTTGCACCATCGAGTCCAGAGGAGGACCCACACCCTATTGATGTACCTCACCCGGAGGATGATGATGAGGAGATGGATGATGATGAGGAGATGGATGATGATGAGGAGATGGATGATGATGATGATGATGTATGATGATGATGATGATGATGATGATGATGACGATGATGATGAGGAGCCATTGAAGGAGGAGCAGGAGGCTCTCCCCATGCCACCTTGACCAGCAGTGTTGGACATTACTTATGAGTCCGATACTTTAGATGCATTGGGTCATGCTCTAGCTACAGAGGTGACGTCTACATTTGAGATTGGCGAGTCTTCGACTGCACAGCAAGTTGCCCCTACCGAGCTCAGAGCCGAGCTGAGTCATTTGAGGTAGGACATCTCTTGGTGCCAGGGCCATTATATGTCGATGTCTAGGTGATTGTGTGCGCGACAGTCTGATGTTTTAGAGTTGAGGAAGGAGATTAAGGGAGATAGGAGAGCTACAGGTGATTTGTATGTGGAGTTGTATGAGCAGGCTGCGAGGTTGAGTTCTACAAAGAAGGCAGATACAGAGATTCGAGAGTGTTTGGCATCATTAGAGAAGAGGATGACAGAGGTCGAGAAGATTGTGGAGGAGTTGGACCATGGAGCGGTATTCATTGATATTGATTGTCGTCATTACCAGCGTAGTATTCAGGAGTTGAGGGACGAGTTACATGCCATGCAGTGGCAGGCGTACTATGATAGGATGGCGCGTTTTCGTTTTGATGATAGTATTGATGTTCTGGCTATGTATGGGGGAGATCGTCAGTGAGAGTGTAGTGATCATCTTATGTATGGTAGTTTAGTATCATGATAGTGGTTTACCTTTGTACGTACTAAACCGAATAGTTCCAGTTAGTAGATTTTATCAGAAACTTGTAATCGTTTTGCATATCTTGTAAGACTTATAGCAAGTATCAAATCTATTATGTATTTTGGTGATGTACTATTATTGATGTTGAATGCGTGCTATATTATGATGATATCATGGTGTTGTTTTTCTTGTGATGTGATTCTGTTACGTTAATTAAATACTTACAGTGTTGTACATTGTGATGATTGATAGAATTATGCCGCCTAGAAAGATGACTCCAACTGCGATCCAGAAGTTGATTGATGATGGCATTGCCGCGGCGCTTGACTGGCAAGAGAGTGTTGGCAACCCGAATATTGGAAAAGCAGGAGTGCAAGCTGTCAATGATAACCGTTTCTGTACTTATAAGGAGTTCATGAATTGTAAGCCTACTACCTTTAAAGGAACTGAAGGAGTTGTTGGTTTAACTCAGTGGTTTGATAAAATGGAGTTGGTATTTCTAAGGAGTAACTATTCTGAGGATTGCAAGGCGAAGTATGCAACAGGTACCTTGGTGGAGCATGCATTGTCTTGGTGGAACGATTATGCTCAAGATATGGGGTTAGAGAATGCTTATAATACTTCATGGGAAGAGTTTATAAATGAGATGGTCAAGAAGTATTGTTCACGTAGTGATATGAGGAAGTTGGATACTGAGTTCTACAATTTGGCTGTAAAGGGTGTTGATCTTGCTACTTATGTGCGTCGATTTCAAGAATTGAAGGTTTTCTGTGCTCACATGGTGCCAAATAATGAGAAATTACTAGAGAAGTTCATTGGTGGTTTACCTTCCAGTATTGAAGGGCATGTGACATCTTACAACTCTCAGACTCTGGAAGATGCTATTCGCATATCCGAACGACTTATGGATCAAGTAGTTATGCATGGCACTGTTCATAAGGGTAACAACTATGACAACAAACGAAAGTGGGAGGACAACAGGAGAAACAACAACTTCAACAACCGCAACAACAACAGTCACCCTTACCATAACCATCACCACAACAACAACAACAATCAGTACCGTAACAACAATCATCACCACCAACAGAACAAAAGACAAGAGACTGTTAAGGCTTATGTGGCTGCACCAGTACAAGTTGGAGGGTATGCTGGGCCGCATCCATTTTGTGGTAAGTGTAATCAGCATCACGCTAGACTATGCGCAGCAAAGTGTTAGAAATGTCAGAAGACAGGGCATATTGCTAAGAATTGTAAGAACAGAGCTGTGACTAATGGGAATGCCACCCAACCAGTGGTAACTTGTTTTGGATGTGGAGAGCATGGTCACTACAAGAGTCATTTCCCAAAGAACACTGGTCGGAGAACTGAAGGCGCTCGTGGTAGAGCATATGTGATGGGCAATGGGGAGCAGCAGTAGGATCCAAATGTTGTCACCGGTACGTTTCTACTCAACAATCATCATGTTAAAATTTTATTCAATTCCGGTGCCAATATGAGTTTTGTTTCTTCTACGATTTCACCACTACTTGATATCACCCCTACCCCTCTAGACACTAGTTATAGCATTGAGCTAGCTAATGGCAACTTAGTTAACACTTGCACTGTAATCTGAGATTGTACCTTAAACCTTCTAGATCACCCGTTTAGTATCGATCTCATGCCCATTGAACTCGGAAGCTTCGACGTAGTGGTTGGTATGGATTGGCTATCCAAACATCATGCGAGTATTGTTTGTGGTGAACGAGTTGTTCATATCCCTCTCAATGACGAAACATTGGTTGTCAGCGAAGACCGTAGCAGAACCCGTTTAAATATTATATCTTGTATTAAGACCTTGAAATACATCGAGAAATGATGTCATGCAATCCTAGCACATGTGTCCAAGAAGGAGTCGGGGGAGAAGCGACTCGAGGATGTTCCGATTGTGCATGATTTTCCGAAAGTATTTCCTGCGGATCTGCCTGGACTTCCACCGGTTCGACAAGTGGAATTTCTGATTGACCTAGTTCCGGGAGCTGCACCCGTAGCACGTGCATCGTATCGACTAGCTCCGACGGAGATGCAAGAGTTGTCTAAGCAGTGGCAAGAGTTGTTGGATAAAGAGTTTATTCGACCTAGTTCCACACCCTGGGGAGCACCAGTGTTATTCGTGAAGAAGAAGGACGGATCATTTAGAATGTGTATTGACTACCGTGAACTGAACAAGCTAACAGTGAAGAACCGCTACCCATTACCTAGAATCGACGATTTGTTCGACCAGCTACAAGGATCAGGTTACTACTCCAAGATAGATTTACGATCAGGTTATCATCAACTCAGAGTCCGAGAAGAGGATATTCCCAAGACAGCGTTCAGGACTCGATATAGCCACTATGAGTTTCAAGTGATGCCCTTTGGTTGACAAACGCACCTGCTGTATTCATGGACCTCATGAACCGAGTGTGTAAACCATATTTGGACAAGTTTGTTATAGTTTTCATCGAAGACATTTTGATCTACTCCAAGAGTGAAGAAGTACACAAGCAACACCTGACGATAATTTTTAAGTTGCTCAAGGAAGAGCAATTGCACGCAAAGTTCTCTAAGTGTGAATTTTGGATTCGCAAGGTACAATT
Source organism: Artemisia tridentata subsp. tridentata (assembly GCA_021014915.2). Classification (NCBI taxonomy): domain Eukaryota; kingdom Viridiplantae; phylum Streptophyta; class Magnoliopsida; order Asterales; family Asteraceae; genus Artemisia; species Artemisia tridentata. The sequence continues at coordinate 371,487,117 of CP139504.1, read as the reverse complement.
TCTTGGTCATGTGATTGACAACAAAGAGTTACATGTGGATCCAGCGAAGATCGAAGCTATTGAGAACTGGCCAACGCCTTCTAACGCCACAGAAATCCGTCAATTTCTGGGATTGGCTGGATATTATAGGAGATTCATCGAGGGATTCTCCAAAATATCTAAACCGTTAACTATGTTGACTCAGAAGGATAAGAAGTATGTGTGGGGAAAGGAGGAAGAAGAATCATTTCAAACCCTGAAGCAAAAACTTTGCAGTGCACCGATTTTGGCATTACCAGATGGAGTCGAAGATTTCATAGTTTATTGTGATGCATCATATCAGGGGTTAGGAGCAGTTTTGATGCAACGAGGGAAAGTCATGGCATATGCTTCCCGACAACTTAAGACTCATGAGGAGAAGTATACCACACATGATTTGGAGTTAGGAGTAGTGGTTTTTGCACTCAAAATGTAAAGGCACTACTTATATGGGACGAAGTGTATTGTCTTTACAGATCACAAGAGTCTTCAACATATTTAGGATCAGAAGGAGTTGAATATGAGGCAACGAAGATGGTTAGAAACCCTAAGCGATTATGATTGTGAAATTCGATACCACCCGGGAAAAGCGAACGTCGTGGCAGATGCCTTGAGCCGGAAGGAACGGTTGAAGCCGCTACGAGTTCGAGCTTTGGTTTTGACTATTAATTCAAACCTTCCCACCCAGATTCTCCATGCTCAAGAAGAAGCCATGAAACAAGAAGACCTCAAGAGTGAGAATCTTTATGGTATGATACAAAAGAAGTTTGAGAAGCATTCCAATGGAACATTGTGTTTTAAGGGAAGAAGTTGGGTACCGCGTTTTGGAGGACTGCGAGACTTAATCATGCTCGAGTCTCATAAGTCAAAGTACTCTATACACCCAAGATCCAACAAGATGTATCACGATCTCAATGAGTTATATTGGTGGCCAAACATGAAAGCCGACATTGCCGATTATGATCGCAGTGTCTTACGTGCGCGAAAGTTAAAGCCGGACATCAGAAACCGTCTCGTCTTCTATAACAACCTGAGATTCCCGAATGGAAATGGGAACGGATTACTATGGACTTCATCACCAAACTTCCAAGGACTTCAACTGGTTTCGACGCTTTATGTGAAGGTAATAGTAACGAGACATGGAGAACCAATATCTATCATCTCTGACCAAGACAGCAGATTCACTACTAACTTTTGGCAATCACTTCAGGATGCCTTTGGCACGAACCTCGACATGAGTACTGCATACCACCCGCAAAATGATGGCCAAAGTGAAAGGACAATTTAGACTTTAGAAGATATGCTTTGAGCATGTATAATTGATTTTGGAAATGGGTGGGATACCCATTTGCCTTTGATTGAGTTTTCGTACAACAACCGCTATCATGCAAGCATTAAGGCTACACCGTTTGAAGCATTGTATGGTCAAAAATGCCGATCACCCATTTGTTGGGCTGAAGTAGGAGAAGCTCAGCTCATTGGGCTGGATATTGTTCGTGAGACGACCGAGAAGATCGTACAAATTAAGAACCCATTACAAGCCGCAAGAGACCGACAGAAGAGTTACGCAGATGTAAGGCGTAAACCACTAGAGTTTCAAGTTGGAGATAAGGTTATGTTGAAAGTCTCACCATGGAAAGGCGTGAGCGAGGAAAGCTGGACCCAAGGTACATTGGACCGTTCAAGATATTGAACAGGGTTGGTCATGTAGCCTACAGACTGGAACTACCTCCCAAGCTTAGTAGAGTACACCCCGCTTTTCACGTGTCAAATTTGAAGAAGTGTTTATCCGATGAGACAGCTGTAATTCCACTCGATGAAATTCAGCTTGATGAGCAATTGAACTTTATTGAGAAGCCCGTCGAGATTATGGAACGTGAGGTCAAACGACTAAAGAGGAGCCGTATTTCCATTGTGAAAGTCTGTTGGAATTCCAAGAGAGGACTCGAGTTCACCTGAGAACGCGAAGACGAGTTCAAGCGCAAATACCCTCACCTTTTTGAAACCAGGACTGATAAGTTTAACTAAAATCCGGGACAGATTTCCCAATATGATGTATGTGCTGTAACATCCGGTAATTTTCCAAACCCTTTTCACTAGCCAAATATTTACTTTTGCATTACCTTAGTATTTAAACTTTTCCCCGAACTTATTTGAACTTGAGAAACGCGAGATATCTTGAGAAACGTGAACGTTATCCCTTTTATTATGTCAGCACAACCTAGAAAGCACGAAATGAATCGATTTGCCAAATAAATTAACTTCGAGAAAGTTTTGCATATTTATACTCGTTTTTACTAGAAAAATTATTTTGAGAACAATGACGCAAGTTTCGTAATTTTTTGAGTCCGTTTAGTACGTTAAATGGGTCCTGCGATAATATTTCAAAAGTTTCCCTAACTTGTCACATATACCCCCTCCGCCCAAATGTTTACACCGCGCCCCTCCACTTTGTTTTGTCCACCTTTGGCCCCCCACCTCATATAAAAACCTATTTTTTTTCTCTTTCTTCCCATAACAACACACACACACCTCACATTCTCTCTCTCCCTCCCCTTCGTCGGACCATCGCCGGCCACCACACCACCGTCACCGAAAAATATTCCGGCCAACCCCTAAACATCACCACCACGTAGATCGAGACCCCCTCTTTATTTCTGGAGCATTTGAGCTTGGTTGGAGCTTGTTTGATACCCATATGCCACCACACCGCCACCACAGTTCAACACCACCACCCACCGCCGCTTCGCCCCACCTTTCTCTCGCTTGGTATAACACTCACGCGCCCCCTCCCCTTTTATTTTTAAATTAAAACCGAAACCCTAAGCCTAAATCTTTAATAAAAACGTTTTTAATATTAAAACTTGTTTTAAAACTCTTGGTTTTGATAAAAACCGTGTGGATCTAAGTTTTGGCCGTGGAAATCGTTTGGACTCGGTCCGAGTCACGCGACTCAGCCGAGTCAACTCGCGAGTCGAGTTGACTCGGGGTGAGTTGTATTGTTTTTTATTTAGTTTGGCTTGTCTCCTTGGTTTGTAGCTCGGTTTGGATTTTTGAGTTGGTTTGAGTGTGGATTTGATTCGGCTGAGAGGATTAGACCCACGTAGGATTGAGCCGTGACTAGTGGTGAGTCACGGCGAGGCTTAGAATAGGTTTGGTTTTGGTTAGGTTGATGTTTGATGGATTTGGTCTCGGCTTGGTCTCAGCCGAAGGTTTTGACTCGTGTGAGTCGAGCCGTGACTCGTGGTGAGTCACGGCATGTGGGGATTGGTTAGTAGTTGTTTTGTTTGTGGTTGTGTTTTGGATTAGGAGTGGTTTGGTTTAGGTTGAGTGTAGTCGAGAGCACCCTAGGCTCGACGGGGAGTGAGCCGTGACTCGAGGCGAGTCACGGCATAGATTTAGATTAATTTGTTATTTGTGATTATTTGGATTGGTTTGGTTTTGGATTTGGATATGTTTTGCGTTAGCCGAGAGTCATACGACTCATATCGAGTCGAGCCGTGACTCAAGGTGAGTCACGGCATGAGGTTTGGTTGGATTTGGTTTGTTTATGTCGCGGTATGGATTTGGTTGAGTTATGTCCTAGCCGAGAGCTACATAAGCTCGATGCGAGTCAAGCCGTGACTCACGGGAGTCACGAAAACGGCCGTTAACTTTATTTGTACCGAGTAGTTTAGTCGAGACTCACGGGAGTCTCGGCTGTGTCGTACTCAAAGTTAGAAAACCTCGAGTCAGCTTTATATTAGTTTTGTCGTTATTTTATTTTCCGTTACTTACTTATTTATTTGTTTATCGATATGGTGTTTCGGGATAATATTTGACAATATGGGATATGATTTGGACATTGGACTTGGATATGTGTTATTAACCTATGCTTGGACGAGAATTAAACGTTATTGGATTTACGATATTAGCCGATGGACTTTATGGACGATTTTGGTACTTGAGACAGAAGAGTATCTTAGACTCATAAGAGTTTAACATATTTGGACCTGAACATACACAAAATGGTCGATAAACTTGACAACTAATATATACGTGAATGATAATGTCTAATTATATATTAATAACTTGTAAAATATGACGATAAAACTTATATTCAAGAGTCGTAACGACTTGGAAATGCTTTATAAACGGACGCATCATGCCCAAATTTTGACAAAGTCTTTTATAACTTAATCGTTTACGATTACTTAATGTCCTTAAACCTTTTGAAACTTATACATTTTCCTTCTAAATCATAATGTTTTATCAACTATTTGGGAAATGGGTAAAACACCGAAACAACTTATTGATGTTTTCCTTCTTGTTTTTCTTATTTTATATCTTCTTCTTAACCTTAGTTCTTTTCTCTTTCGTTATTCTTTTCTTCGTATCCGTTTGTGTTTGCCGACTTTTATTACTTAACTTCTCGTATCCACACGAGTCTTAAAGAATTATTCCTCTCAAATGCCATTGAAATTAAACCTTTTCATTTCAAATACGAGTATTACTTTATAAATCGCTTTGAGGTTTATTGCTGAGACATACTATTCACTTATTAGGTTGTGCTGAGGTTCATTTGTTGTGCTGTACCATCTGATCATTTGTGAAATCTTGTTTCTCTACTACTACTAAGGTGTGATTCGTAGCCCCACTTTTACATTTAAATTGTTTATAAACCCATGAGGGAGATACATGCTATCTAGTTATTTTTCTGAGCACAATTTTTTATTGGTATGCTATTCCTGACTGAAATGATAATGCTAAGTACCGTTGTTTCCAAAAAGCAAGTCCCTCGATCATGAACCATTAATCACTTGCGAGTGAGTGCGATTATAGTTTATAGGCCTATAGGAATTGACCCTCCCGCCATGTTGAGTAAGGTCGGTCCGCATGTGATGTACTATATTCGATTTTCATTAGGTATCTGGCAAAGTACCTAGCTTTGGGGGCAACTATTATATTATGAAATTCCGCGGTTACTGTCAATTTACGCCAAGGTTATTGGTGCCGGTTAATGCTTTGTGTGTCATGAGCTTAGCAAAATTATTTGACGCTTACCGATATTTGTATTTGTTACATATATCTTCCAGACTTGAAATCTTGTGCTCAACTGCTTTATTTATTAAACCTATAGATTACACTCAACCTTTGTGTTGACTTTTTAACATGTTTTATCTCAGGTAATTGATGCATACTTGTGGGCACTGGGAGTGGCTGAAGACTTTTTATGGCTATCTTTGGCTTTTACTATCTATCTTTACTATCTTTTACTATTTTATCATTCGAAAAACCTATTGAACTATGTCTTTTATTTTCGCTGCAAACTATGTTTTATTTCCGCTGCAAACTATGTTTTATTTCCGCTGCAACTTATGTTTGAGAGTCTTTTAAACTCTAAATGTTTAATTTTGTATTCGAATGATATGTTTTTGCTTAAACGTCTCGTTATGAGATCGTTTTCTACAAATGTGACTGTCTTACCCCTCACGTAGCAGCCCAAGCTCCGTTCCGCTGCCATATTCCGAGTTGGGGGTGTTACAACAATGTTCAATTTAATTGTAGGGAGGGTAAAATGGGATACCTTAGAAACTATAACTTCGCTTGATATTTATTTTGTTTTAGAGTAAATGTGTAATAAACTAAGAAAGATACTTGTTAGGGAAATTTTAGCACCAAATTTAAATTTTTTTACAACATATAGGAGTGAAACTTTAGTCTTAATAAGCGTATCGTGGATAAGAATTATATAGCTAGCACAAAAATCCTTCCACTCAAAAATTTCCACCCTAAAAATGTGAGGTTCGCCTTTAGATATATAGGAAAAAGCATTTACCTTTAACGTTTATGAGTGTACCGGTAGTATATGGATTCTAGAACTTGCGTTTGTGATGCATCCCGAGATCGCTAGTGAGACTACATTCGTGTAGTTAGGATTTACTAAATGATAAGAGGCATTAGGATAACCCTTGTTTTAAACCTGTTTTATAATTACATTGGCTTCATTGGCGAAGTAATTTTCCCACACCTTTGCGATATACTCATTTTTAGTACACGATACCCCTAGTACACCCCTCAGAGCCTATCTTTTTCGAGGTTCTCGTGATATTTTGGTGGATTCCAAAATATTAATGAAGAGCATTGTTTACAATCCACCCCAAAATGTACACCCAAATCGCCTTAGCCTACCTTGTATGCACTCATTTTTAGTGCATTATTGTTACAACATTTTTGTTAAACCATTTGTCAATTATCTAATTGGTTACATAGTTGCTAAGTCGAGTCATATCTTGTAAATACAGTTTTGGGACGATTGTGACTCATGGGTAAAGTACTAGTTGTTATGGAGTAATGGGGAAGAATGTCACGTTATTACCCCCATATGTACGTTAATGTTTAAAGTACTCCAAGTGTTTTGATTTTCTTAATTTGGGTCATTAGTTAGTTATGTGTAAAGTATGTAAAAGTTCAAGTGTAGGGAGGTTGCAAGTAATCCCTTCGTATTGATGTATTATTTCGGATGTGAAAAAAAAAATTGAAAAAAAGTATAAAAAAAAAAGAAAAAGAAAAGAGAAAAAAACATACGGACTACCATCCCGTCTTTATTTTTTGTTTAAGTCAAAATAGGGTCAAGAAAAATACAAAAAGAGTTATTAGTTAGCGAGTTAAGTCGAGTCTTGGCTTAGCAACGCCTCATTGTATATGTAATTGACCAAGATAATTGACTTGCCACTAGTAAATTTCCCTATATCTAACAAACCGTGTTTTCCATACCCTTACACCTAACGTTACAACCCTTGAGAAGCCTTCTTTGATAGTTTATCCTAGGTGCTTATGCCAAAGTGGTGGAGGTTTGATCATTTCCCAAGCCTATGGTAATCAATGTGCTATGACAGGTAGAGAGTGTTATATTTTCCCGTTTCCATTCATGTTATATAACTTTATACACCCGAGAGATGTGAGAATCCAAACACTTATGTGAGGTGCTAGTATATAATTTTCGTGCTTATTTTGACTAACGTGGAACGATTATATGTTGTAACTACTTTTATATTAGTGTTAAATGACCCTAACTTGTAAATTGATTAGGATAAAAGCTCATTTGCTTGATGACAAGCAAATCCCAAGTGTAGGGATATTTGATAAGGATTTATTTGGTACCTTTTTAAGGGGTCATTTAAGCCCAAAATCGTATAAATATGATCAAATATTTTCTCAAATCGTTTCTTTTTGTATTTTAGGTACTTAGGACGAGAAATCTGGAAACCGGCACTTTTTGGACGTATTTGGACGAAAAGAGAAGAAAACGACGAAGTCGCGAAAAACCTGTCAGACTTGAAGATCTGACGGCGTCACAAGCTACAACGTGACGCCGTCCCTTGTTTATGAAGCTGGATTTTTGGTTCAAGTTTATCAAGTGACGCTTCAGAGGAATTGGAAGATTCTACAACCTGACGCCGTTAGGTATAAATTGGAGATGGGAGTCACGTATTAAGCTAGAAAGAGACGGCCCAAGTGACGGCCTCAAGATATTCCTGACGATGTCATAACGGCGACTTACACAAGACGAAACCCTAAACACGGCGAGCTGACGGCGTCACGACCTATAGGGTGACGCCGTCATATATGTAAATCTATATTATACTTTCGCATTTTTTCATTGTAATGTGTAACACTTTGGAGGACAAAACCCTAAACGATTTTGACAGCCCTTGTAAGGCTTTTTCAGCCTTTTTCATCCATGTTCAATTGAAGATAAGTTATTCGTTTAATCATTCAATATGTCTATGTGTTGTTTGATTACTTGTTTATCTTTTCTTCTATCTAACATGCTAGCTTAAGTTTATTTGTGTTTGCTTAGATCTAGTGAAACCTAGTTATTGAATATTGATTTGTTGTCTCTTGTTTAGTTGATTGCCTCGCGTTAGGCTAAGAAAACTGGTTGACCTCTTATATGTAACTAGCTTGAACGTCTTAGAAAACGCAACCGTAGAGTGCACTATTGGTTTTTCTCGTTGTATTTATTGCGTGAATTGCGGCTTGTAGATCCTAGATAACTTAATAGACTTTAAGGGATTTAGGGGAGACTAAGATTCATAGAGTTGGGGACTTCGGTACCTCCCCACGACCAATATTAAGGAATACAGCGCTTCAATTAAAACAAGGACATAACAATTCAACAAATCAGTAGGAGATAACTAGGGAGTAATTAATTCTAAGTGAACACGTTTTTCCTATCATAAGAGTTACCACCAATTTACTTTTCTTTGTTATTAGATTAATTTTAGTTTTATAATTAGTTTTTGGGTTAGTTGATTAACAACTAATTCCACCCACTCCTTCAAAACTGAGATTTTTACTTGCTTTTCATAAAATATAAAAATACAAAAAGAATCATCCCTCACCTCTAGACCTATCTCGTCATACATCTTGACCTTTTCACAACTATTGCGAGACTATTCCTCTAGAGAACGATCAATCTCCCGGATTTACCTATATTACACTACAACGGTTAGGCACATTGCCTAGATGATTGTAAAACCTTTTGTGACTTTTGTTTCCTCTCCTTGTTCTAAAACTCGGCCGAATACCCTCTTGTTTAAGGGATTCGACTTTTGGTTTTGCTAAAATTGTTTTGTGTTCAATTTACTATAATAACATTTGCTTGGTATTAGTACGTGTGTACAAGAACGTGAATCAAACACACTATTGTTTGATTCTTGGATTGAATTACAAAAGGGTAAGGGGTAATTCCAATAATCCACATAAACCCTAATTAGGGTTCATAAAGTTGATTGCTTGGAATTGATTATTGTTTTGCTAGAATCATTAAGGTACGCATACTTTTATTATTGGTTAATTAATTTACATGTTATTTGATCCTACTCGCTTCCGCTATTACTTTGATGCTTTATGTGTTTAATTTATGTTTGTCATGATATTAAAATTCCAACAATGATCACATTTGATGGACTCAAAACAGAAATGTCGAAGGGAGGCCATGTTGATAATTTGCATCATGTAGTGTTATTGGCTACCCAAACAAACAAATCGAAATACTAGCACCTTCGACCTTTGTTTTAACATTATAAGTGCGAACATGGACGGAATCAAGGTGGGTCTCGGGGTTCATGGGTCACTCATAAATTCTTGTGGCGCAATGTTAGTTTTTGTAAATTAAAAAAAAAACTTCGATTTATCCTAAATGCACCCGGTCCTAAAATTTTTTATTCTCGGCATTGTTTACCTTTTATTCATTACTATAATTCTCATATTTTCCAAAAGATTAACCACAAGGTAAACAACATACCATTAACATATTTTGTGCGTTTAGTTCATTACTATAATTATCATGTTTGGTTGAAGT
>CP139504.1:371422212-371477727 GCA_021014915.2 Artemisia tridentata subsp. tridentata | reverse complement strand
CATAAATGTGAGACCGGTATACATATGTATACATATGTATACATATATGTATATACATATATGTATATATATATATACATATATATACATATATGTATACATATGTATATACATATATGTATACATATGTATATACATATATGTATACATATATGTATACATATGTATATACATATATGTATATATATATATATATATATATATATATATATATATATATATATATATATATATATATATATATATATATACATATGTACCATTGTTTTACAGGATCGTTATGCTTAAAATATCGTTATGCTTAAAATAATGATCTTAATTTAGTAAAGATTTTAATGATTATATGAAAGATGATAGTATATATGAAGCAAAGTGACATAATGAATAAAAACATTGTATAGAAAAGAGATTTTAGAACAATATACCTTTATTGATAAACTCTGAATTATTACAAGGATTTGATATACATTCAGATTGAGCTAAATTGCTTGGAGATATAATGATTTGAAAATCTAAGGTTTTTGAACATTTAGAAGTGGAGATTACAAAAGATGGTTTTTTCATAAGAGGGAAAGAAGGATGCATATAACTTGGAATGAGCCTTCCTTTTATAGCTGAACTTTGCCGGTCGCACTTCTTCAGAAACTGGCATTTGTCAGTAAAGCCTTCAATTATGGTTAAACTGTCCAACTCCTTTATCGTCTTCTAATCATCTCTAGCTTTTTCTCTATTGTCTTCTTCTGATAATTTATTCAACTTTCACCGAAAGCATAATTCATTGTCGGCCATGATATCATCTTTTCTAGAAATAACTTGACTAAAAGCCATGAATATAATACAACAATATTTTAAAATTACATCTTTCTTTATTATTGAATATAGGCTGATTCTTTTAAACTAAAAAGTCATCTTCATATGGGTCTTGAGAATCTTGTATAACTTCTTCACTGGAAGATGGAGATCTTTTGATTTCATTAAGTATTCTTTGAATTTCTTCCTCGGGCGAGCATGCTTGAATTCTTTTTATAGTGTCTTTATCGGTTATTGGAGCCTTTGAAATAGACTGGCTTGGGACCTTCTTTATAAGACTGCTATGATATGTTGTGACTTCTTTAACATCCGCTTGATCTTCACTGGTTTGTTTCCACCATTTGCAATAAAATTCTCTGACATATAGGGGTGGAGCAGTTCCATTGGCCTCTTGCTTTTTATAATTAAAGGACATAATCCATGGGATTCTGAATATAATTGAAAACTGTAATGTATACTCAAAAGGAGGTGCATTCTCTTGAGCAAACATCGTTTTGTATTTGTTATAACCTTATAAAATTCTTGGAGGGAAAATTTCAGGAATGCTTCCCATATATTTGAATCAATTGACAAACTATTTAGGATATGACTTTGAGGAATTTGAAAATTCTTCAGTAAAACGAAAAAACCAAGTATGACTATAATTTCTTAGCAAAAACATTTTTGACCAGGCTTCAATATAGTCATAATAATTATAAGCTGGATATTCTGGATGTTTTATAAGAGGTTTATGTGTACAAGGTGTGTCACCCCAATCTTCGATGGACAAAATCTTTTTTATTCTGACTTTACTAAAGTCAATCTGATCGGGATTTTTCTCATTTCGATTATGTTGTATATCAACGGACCTGCTTTCAGTAAGGATTGACTTGTAATATTCACGAGTTTGGAAATCATTGTTATAAAAATGAGCATCTTTGGGAAATAAAAACTCATTGAGGGTTTTAAAACCTTGATTTAAATATTTCTCTTCTATGGGTTCAAGAATCTTTATGACTTGTCTAAAAGGATTTGTAAGGGTTTCTGGTTTGGAGGATGTAGATGTAGTTGATGATGATGAGCCTTGATTCATATGAACTAAAGCGGAGTACGTTGGTCTACTTTTACCATAGTATGGAGATGAGTATGGGCTAAGTACTGCAAATTTATTTGGAGATAAGGATGATGGAGGAGTTGATGGAGATGGGAGTTTAGGTTTAGGTATAACGGTTTTCTTTTCTGGATTCATATCTCCTGTAAAAATTCTCTTGATAAGAAATCTGGTAAAGAATTGTTTTCTCCTTTTATAAATTCAATAGTAAAATCAAAATTACATAGTATAGCTTGCCATCTTGCAAAAACTTGTTTTGAAATCAAATTTTTCACATCTTTTTCCAAAACATGTTTTGCTGATAAACAATCAATTCTTAGTAAAAAAAGGCTTCATATATAGATCATCTTCAAATTTTTTAATATTTAAGACAATACTTAATATTTCCTTTTTTATAGTAGAATAATTTCTTTGAGTATTGTTCCAAGAACCCGAAAAATATCTAACTAATTGTTCTTTATCATTATCTTTTAATCTTTGCTTTAATATACCACCATAACCTATATCACTAGCATCAGTTTCAACAATAAGATTTGCTTCAGGATGAGGTATATTTAAACAGGGTAAATGTTTTACCTTTTCTTTTATATGCTTAACTATATTTGTATGTTCTTCAGTTCATGGTTTAGGATTTTTCTTTAATCTATCATATAGTGGTTTACATATAATTCCTAAATCCTTAAAGAAATCATGAATATAATTTAAACATCCTAAAAATCTTTGTAATTGCTTTTTATCTTTTATTTCATCCAGGAATTTATTTGAAAATTCTAAACTTCTTTCAATTGGTTTTATACACTACGCCAAAATGTGGATTTAGTCACACATGCTGTTTTTCGAACAGCCACACAGTCGCTTTTTTATGTGACTAAATGTACCAGAATAAAATAAACAGCCACACTTGATCCGACTTGTGTGACCATTTCGGAATTACATCCGAGGCTACAGCCACACATTTGAATATTTTCGTGACTATACGTATCTGGTAATTTTTTTTTTGATTTTTTAGTCACTTATAATTTGGGACGTGTGACGGATACAAATAAGGTTGAAACATTAGTCACACTATATATATACATATGTGACAAATATATGTCACGCAATTGAAAAGTGTGACCAAAATCCATATATGGTCACACGAAGTAATTGTGTATGTGGCTAAATCATATGCTCAAGTTTGTCACACATTATTTAAGCGTGACTGCTAGTTTTTGTTGAAAATTTAGCCACATATGAATTTGAAATGTGTGACAACTGAAAAGCAAGTTTGAAGCATAGTCACGATATGCATTTAAAAGTGACAAATATATGTCACACACTTGAGATGTGTGACCAAATGTCATATATGGTCACACTAAACCATAGGCATACATGATTAAGTGTGACCAAAATTCGATACAAATAGTCACGTAAGTTAATATGTGTGTCTAAAGTTAAGTGTGTGTTTGCCTGCCAATTCCTAATGTGTATGGTCACACTTAATTGTAGCACAATCATGTGACTATAGGCTATACAATAGTAACACCATACCACAAATGTGCATCTAAATTATGTTTATATATGGCCACATTATAAGGGTATTATATGTGACCAATACATTGAAAATAGTCACACTGTGAAATATTCATGTGACTAATATGTATAGCAAAATGTGAACTCAGTTATCATTAACCTTGATATTAGTCACATTGAGTGTTTGTGTGACTAAATTCAAGATGTTACATATGGTCACATGAAGTATTTATTTAAGTGTCTAAATCATAGAGTCATATTTTGAGTTCAGACTGTTAGTCATGACTCTTCATTTAATTTGCCCCATTACAATGCTGGGATTTTATAGTCTATCTAGTTTAATGCAGTAGTATGTAAGTATGTTACTTGCCCCTAGCTGGAACCAGATTACTTGACTTTCTAAAGTCAATTTTCAACTTTATAATGAAGTAACATGTTACTAAAGTGCCTGCAAGTGCATATACATGATAAATGGAAACTGCAAATACAATAAAGCTTGACTGCAAGTGGACATATAACAGTGAAAACCGCAAAATTTTTCATTGCCATTGAAAAGCTTGACTTTTTTGAGTCAAAATCCATTACAACAGGCTAAATTACAGGAACAACTATTTAATACTAAAACAGCTATTCATCTAACATTACTAACTTTACAATACCAGCAGTAACCTTGCACTTAGCCTTGAGCAGCAGTCTTAACTTCAACCAGCAGGGTTAACTATTACACTAGCAGTCTTAATGCAGCATGACATGCTTCACTTGGATTTTCGTATAACAATACCTTCAATGTCGGTTCGATAGTAGTCACTTTGTGATTCCTTGCCCAAGTCTTCTTTATATACACGTGGCAATATTTTTTCATTTTGCTCGTGAATGACTGTACTAAACTCCTCATCGACTTCGTCATATGTATCTTTGTAATTCTTGGTAGGTGTTTTAAAGACAATGGACAAATTTTTCTGTACCTGGTCTTTCACATAAAACACTTGTGTTGCTTGTGACGCTAATATGAACGGATCATCCTTGTGGCCGAAAGTATTCAGGTCTACCAACGTATAACCAAGAGGATCATGTTTGACCCCATGAGTTTTGCGATTAGCCCAATCACATTTGAAAAGAGGAATTTGCCTGAAACGGTAATCTAGTACCCATATCTCTTGTAAAACCCCATAATAAGATGTTTTTTTTATGGTTGCAACTTCTTTTTTGGATATGTGCACATCTACTGACTCAACACTAACCCCACTGTTCTGGTAAACTATGCCATCATTACTTTTCGTACGAAATGTATACCCATTGATGTTATACGCCTCGTATTTCACTACGCTGGCGCGTGGTCCAAATGATATCCACCTCACAGTTTCTGATACACTGTCATTGGATATCGCTAACTCTCTCTCAACCTGAATTTCATTACAAGTATATATATTACCTTTAAATTGCAGGAACAACAAACAAACAATTAAAGAATAGGAGTGTTTGGGATAATGAAATGGTGTGCTGGTCGACCTCTATCTAATGTCATATACAGGAGGGACAATTATGATGATAGCAACAAACAAACAATTATAAACAACATACAAGTAATTACCTCTTCGAGTAACTACTTAGCAAAAGATTTACTGTGCTCATTCTCCAGCAATGCAAGTTTTTTACCCGGGTTTTTTCCTTTCAAAACTTCCTTGTGTCGCCTGAAACAAATAAATGTCTTTGATTATTATATTTGATAGAACATTTTAAGCAACGAAATCGACATGTGTTAGTAATATATACTTACTCGATATACGGTTGAATTTCATCTGTATTTTGTATTACATACAAATGTGCTTTCTGAAAGGATTCTACGGAAACTTCACTTGGTTTGCCGGCCGACAATGGCTTTCCGTCCTCAACTTCATTGGTTACATGTTTATCAGCTGGGATACCAATAGTTTTCATGGTTTTATGATATTCGCTAAAAAACTCTATTGTTTCTTCCGCGATAGTCTCCTCGGCAATGCATCCCTCTGGTCTATTTCTGTTTCGCACATGTCCTTTAATAACCTTCATACATCTTTCGAAGGGATACATCCACCGAAAGCATATGGGACCACATAATTTTACCTCCCTAGTTAGGTGCACAGTCAAGTGTATCATAATATCAAAAAATGACGGAGGAAAGAACTTCTCGAGTAGGCACAGTGTAACAACAAGTTCTTCTTGCATCTTATCTAGTTCTTGCAAGCTGATTTCTTTCCTACATATAGATTTAAGAAAAAGCAAAACCTGATTATAGCATATCGTGTGGGCGGGTGCATGACTGAACGTATAGCAATGGGTAAAAACTCTTGCATTAGCATGTGATAGTCATGCGATTTAAGGCCAATGAGCTTCCTATCATTTAGGCTGACCAAACTAGAGAAATTTGAACAATAGCCTTGTGGTACCCTGATGTTGCTTAACGTTTCACAACAGATGTCTTTTTCAGCATTCGTTAATGTGTAACCTGCTGGAGGTAGTGTTGTTTTGTCTGCTTCTTGCCTAGCAAACAACTCTTCTTTTATCCCCAACTCTTCCAGATCCAGTCGAGCATTCATTCCATCTTTTGTCTTTCCAGGAACATTCAGCAAAGTTCCGAGTAGACTCTCACCAACATTCTTTTCTACATGCATGAAGTCAATACAATGCGGAACAGAATGATGCCTCCAATACCTTAGCTTTCGATACCAAATGTTGAATTTCTTCCAATATGCTTCATTTGCTTGGCTTGAACTACCCTCTTCTTCTGTTGTTTTCCTTTTCTGCTTTTTAATCTTCCCACCTCTGCCTCTGGTATCTTGATCTTGGTTTTTCGAGGTTTTTCCTTTTCCCCACTTATTTTCAATATGTTGTACCTCGTTGTATATTTGTTCCCCGGTCAATGGATTTGGAGCATGACGTGGTTCTTCTTGTCCATTAAACGCCTTCCTTTGCGTTCTGAACGGATGGTTGTATGGTAGATATCGTCTGTGTCCAGCATAACTTTGCTTGGATGAGGCGGAAAGTCTAACACAGTGTGTATCTTTCCCACATACTACACAACCTTTGAATCCACTGTATGGGCAGCCACATAATGTACCAAGTGCAGGGTAATCATTTATCGTCCATAACACAACGGCGCGCAGATTAAAGTTTTCTTTTTTAGAAGCATCGTATGTATCAACCCCTTCCTCGAATAAGGTTTGCAGATCATCAACCAACGGTTCTAAAAATACATCGATATCATTTCCCGGGTATCCCGATATCAATACCGAAAGCATGATAAACTTTCTTTTCATACACAACCATGGAGGAAGGTTGTATATGACAGATAAAACTGGCCATACACTGTGATGCCTATTTCCTGAGTTGACGTCAACCCCATCAGCCGATATTCCTAGCCGTAGATTTCTCGGATCTTCAGCAATTTCGGGGAATTTTTCATCTATGGTACGCCATGCCTGTGAATCTGCGGGGTGACGTAAAACACCATCTGTTATCCTCCTTGTTGCGTGCCATGTTAGATCTTCTGAAATACTTTCTAACTTAAAGAGGCGTTGCAGTCTTGGTATAATTGGAAAGTACCACATTACCTTTGCCGGAATGTTTTCGTACACTTTATGTGTCTTACTATCCACCTTCCATCTTGATGTCCCACAAGTTGGACAAACAGTCAACTCCTTGTTAACCTTCCAGTAAAGAATGCAGTTGTTGCTACATACATGTATCTTTTTGTATCCTGATCCCATCATTCTCACTAGTTTTTTTGCCTCATAAGTTTTTTCAACCATTTCGTTACCAGCAGGTAGCATCTTTTTCAACAATCCTAGTAATTCAGTAAAGAACTTATCAGAAGCTCCATACTTACCCTTCAAGTTGAGTAGTTTAACTATTGCGGACAACTTTGTGAAGTCAGGACATCCTTCGTAAAGTGGCTTCTCCGCGTCTAATAATAGTTGTTGAAACTTGGCAAGGTTATCCTCATCAAAACATTCTTTTGCACCATTAACCATGTTCACTGTTGCTGGGCCATCTGTTGGAATTTCTGGAACAAAATCCATGTCGAAATCCGTGTCGTCAACAAACTCCTCTGTTGTAGCATTAACAGGTATTTGGGCAGTTGTTGCTTGCTCATCATTTTCTCCATGTTTATCCCATTTTGTGTAGCTTTGATTAATCCCGTGGCAGAATAAATGGAACTGCACATCCTCCACTTTATGCTCTATGCGGTTTAAACATGAGATACACGGACATGGCATCTTAAGCTGTTGTTTATTACCTCGTGGGTCGATGTTCATCATCTTCTGCAAGTTGTGTTCTGCATACTTAATAAACGCGTGTACTCCAGCAATATATTGTTTCTTGGTCCTACTAGTTTTCATCCAAGACTTGTCCATGCTATTGTTGAGGTCAAATGGTAACGTATGTATCCTACAAGTCACAAATTAAACCAATATAAGCATCAAATCATTTGTGCATAAGTAAACCAAGTATTTACCACTACTAGTACAAAAGGTACTGCTGCTAGTGAAATTTAGTACGGCTA
Organism: Artemisia tridentata subsp. tridentata; assembly: GCA_021014915.2. NCBI lineage: Eukaryota > Viridiplantae > Streptophyta > Magnoliopsida > Asterales > Asteraceae > Artemisia > Artemisia tridentata. Next base: position 371,469,772 of record CP139504.1, on the reverse strand, counting down.
GTATAAATTTAGTACTGCTAGTACCCGTCACAAATTAAACCAATATAAAATTGTAAATGTTTGATACGTTTGGGCCTAAGTCTAATGTGGGATAAAATGTTTATTTTGAAAATATCACAACCATACATTAGTAAAATCTAGTATTAATGGTTTTTGTTGCAAAGTGAAAATTAAAATAATACTACTCTGTTAGTATAGTATTAATGGTTTTTGTTGCAACTTGCAACTTGCAACTTGCAAGTAATTATGGGGAAGGCTATTTCATCATTACACACTATTCACATTGCTAGGCTCGATACATCTTCCTTCCTCTAGGTGTTTCTTGATTGTTGTTGTATATAAAGCAACATACCTCTCATAATTTTCATCTCTTCTTAACAAACCAAAATAAAATTTAAAAATTACAAAAAATCTCAAAATTTTTTGTTATCAAAATCATATATGGAAACTAAACTAGTGATTTGTTCTGAATTGGCAACAGTTGCAAACTCAAAGCTTGTGAAAGACATGATGCTAGTTTACTATGAGCGACAGGTTGAAGCTACTTCCAAGGAAGTTCATGATTTGAGGCACAAGGTTTCTGAGAAAAGAATGCTGATAAACAATAGGGATAAGATGATCAAGGAGTTAGAGCTTTTATATGGTTTTGATTCTGCTTTTGAAAGCATTGCTGATTTAAGGAGGATGCAAGAGGAGGACATGATGGCATCTGATAGGTTGCTTGTTGATATTGCCCAAAAGCATAAGCGTCTAGGTGATTTGGGCAACTTTATCACGAAGCTTGGATCAATGAACTACTGATGTGGTTGATATGTTAGTTGACTATGTTTATGTCTTTTGTGTTTTGTGGTGTCATGGTTGATGTTGTTGGTAGTCTTTCTGATGTTGTTGTGTTTTGTGCTGTCATCGAATGGTAACGATAGATGTATGGTATGATGTTAAATATTAATGCAGCTATGTTAATGTGAATATTATTTTCTAACAGCCTTTTGATTTGTAAAGTTACAATGTCAAGTGTTTAGCACTGCCTAGTTCCAAAAATGCATATACTTAAGAAAGTCAAACTTTGTTTATTACACCTAAATGCAGGAAGTTACCTACACATACCAACCAAGCCTTTAATGGCATTTACTTATACATTGAACTATGTGATCCTCTTTACTTTAAATGGCCATTACATAAACACAACATTACACATAACATTACACCATCAAAAACCTGTCAAACACTAAACCTCATCCACAATGACTTCCAAGCCAAATGTTATTGAAATATCCTCTGATTCATCAGGACTAATGTCTCCTAAACCTGATTGGAATTTCCCCTACCCTCCTACAGGTAGCTTTCATAAGAGAATACCACCTAAGGGAAAGGTTGTTGACTCGAGCTCTGACGATTTTAGCTCCTTTAACAGTAGCTTTTTTAATGATAGCTTGGTTTCTAGCTATCATTCAACATCTGAAGATGAAGCTGTCTCAAAAAAAGCCACAATGTCCAAAAACCCTCCAGTTCACACTCTGTCAATCCCAGGAAAAAGGGAACAAGTTCTATGCCTACCAAATCAGGCAACTAGGGAAGAAATCCAAGCAAAGAAGAGAAAGGGAAAAGGCCCAATTGAACTCACTAATGGTAAAGGGAAAAGGACAATTAGCTGAGCTTTACTAGTCTTGATGTTATGATGCTACTGTAATAAGTACTATGTTTTCTCCTTGTATGTAATCAACTATGCAATCAACAATGCATCTATGTATGCAGAATTTTGTTATGTAATAACAGTTGGTTTTTCAAGTTGAAGATGCTATTTTTCATTCATGTTAAACCCAAAATACAACTTTAAAAAACTATATATCCTACAAGTCACAAATTAAACCAATATAAGCATCAAATCATTTGTGTATAATTACAATGGATAGTGGGCAGAATTTGCTATCATTATAATTGTAAAAAACAATTTCGAGAATAATATAATTTCACCATTATTGCATAAAAAAAATGATTTCCTAATTAAAAAAATTACCTAATTTAGATCTAAATGAACCTCCCTCCGTTGTTGATGGCCGGACCGGCGAGTGGTGGCTGTGATTGGTTACTGGTGAATGGTGGATGGTGAGTGGTGGCTGTGATTGGTGAGAAATGTGCGAAATTTGAAATTTGCTGAAAAAAATATGGGGGTCTTTAATTTTGAAATTTGCTGAAAAAAATATATATGGGTGGGTTTTTAAAAAATATATATGGGTGGGTTTTTTAAAAAAATATGGGGGGCTTTAATTTTGAAATTTGGTGAAAAAAAATGGGGGCTTTTTTAAATTTTTGGGGAGGGAAATACCAAAAAGGAAGCAACAGGTATCGAACCTGTGACCTCCCCTTCACAACACCAACAACTCAACCATCTCCGCCCTTGGGTCTTTTTCGATTATACCTTCTTTTGTATTCCTCTTATAGACTATCTACTTTATTAAAGAAAATTGTTACAAAATCCAAATATCTTCTATACAAAGTTAAACCTGTTAGTACAACGTTAAACCTAGCAACACTAATAGAGACACAAGCAGTAATAACATTATTTCCTTTTTGCTTGTCTGAAGATCTTTCTCAGTAACTCTCTTGCCATTACTGAGTCTTCATCAGTAACTGTCAGCTTAGCATCTAACATAACAAATAAGCTAGCTGCCCTTAATGGATAATCTTTTTCTATCAGCATGTAGACATCCACTCCATTCTTTGTAGATACATGGTGAACACCACATGTATCATACAGTCTCCATTTTGTACTCAACTCATGAGCTCGAAAATTCCATAAGTTATCTTTTGGATCAGGTTCATACAACCTCTTCAATTCCACCCATAGCTCCTTCTCTTTGTCTTGTATACGATATGTAGATCTGAACATTTCTTTAACCAGACTCCATAGATTGTCCAAGTCTTCTCTATAAAAAATCTTCAGCATATCTTCAAAATACTTATAAATTTCTGAGTGTCCTCCTAGCCTGATTATCTTCCAAGCTTTCCCAAATGTATCTTTGTGCATCTCCAAATCAATAATTGGACGTTTAGCTTGAATAGGATGATGAACATCCAATGCTTCTGGGATTATAACAATCATATGCTGCTTGAGTCTTTCGTCAGTTAATTCCTCTGCTGTTTCTTCTTCATCTGCTGTAGGTACTTCTTCACCAATCTTCTGTTTCTTTGAAGATTCAGACTCCAATATTATACCATGTCTTCTTGTAGTTCTACATGGTTTTTCTATTCCCATGGGAGTAAATGTGTTCACTCTTGTGTAAACCCTTTCAAACTCACTCTTGATCTCCTCAAAACTTCTACCTTGGAACTGCTTCCTTTTGTATCCAGCCATGTTCATCATGTAAACACACATGGTGTGTCTTTGCTGAGCTTTACTAGGTGGTTTACACCTCTTTTCTTTGGCTTTTTGTTCTGCAGCAGACTTTCTTCTAGAATTTATTAGTTCAACAAGTTGTCTTGACTTCTCATCAATGGACAACACTTCATCTCCTCTGAGTTTACCTAACTTTTCCTTTAAAACTTCATCAGCATCAATCATATACTGAACTTCTTGAGCGTGATCAAACATTGCTTCAGTTGCTTGATTTGCAAGTCTTGTTTGATCAAGGAAATATGCAATATCAACAATTTCTGATGTTTCATCTTCCTGTGCTTTATTAGGTACCTCTGCATCAAAACTAATCTGAGCAAGAACCCTCTTCTTGTCCTTCTTTGGTGGCTCTTCTTCAATCATAATGCCCTTTGCTTTATCTGCCCTTTGCCTTCTATCATACACATCCATATCTTGTTGATGAGAAGTACCAATATTTTCAGCATCCAAATCTTCTTCACCCATATCTTGCCTCCCCTGAAACTCAACATTCTGTTCAACCAAAGAAATATTGGGGTCTTGATCAATATCAGCTGTCTTCCTCCCCCGTTTGGAAGAAACATCCATGTCATCATCATCTGAGCTTGTAGACTCCACAATATTTGCCTTTCTCTTTGCTTCAAGTGACTTGACTTTAGACTGCAATTTCTTCACTTTTTCAATGACCTTCTTGTAAGCAGTACTATACAACTGCTTTGTCTCCTTGAGTGCTTGCTTTGTCTCCTTGAGTTCTTGCTCTGTCTCCTTGAATTCTTGCTTTGTCTCCTTGAGTTCTTTCTCCAACCCAGTCACCCTTTGAGTCAATTTGGTACAAATATCCATCAATTCCATTAGTGACACTCTGCCCTCATCACTTCCAGGTGTGTTACCTCCCGATCGAGGTGAATCGTGGGGCATTTCCCCCATATTTGGTTGTGAGGCTGATTGAGAACCAGATGAACCTGTGGGTGTGTGATTGGACTCAACTGGGCTTGTTGATCCTTCACCCTGAATGTTTTGATTTTGAACCAACATTGTTTCAAAAAGTGGAACTACTATCCCATTAAACCCCCTAGAAGCCATGCTCATGTTACTGAACAGTTTTTGAGTAAGGCGAGGAGTTGGATAAACAATTTTATGAGATAGAAGCAAACTTTTCCGTATATTCAAAACCGTTTGTATAAACCTTGGATACATTAAAAACTTGTATTTGTTATCCACATTTTTCACCATACCATCAAAAATTAATTTTGAAAAGTTAAAAGTCCTGTTTGTTGCTAAACAAATGAGAGCAGTTGCAATATTGCTGCTGAATTGCTCCCATGCGGTTTTCTTTGGACTTAAACAATGAAGGATGGTATGTATGAAGAATCTCCATTGGGGGTCAAAACATCCTTTTTGAAAAGTCAGAATTTGAGAAGATGTGTCATACCCCATTCTGGAAAGGTTATGAAAAATTTCAGTATTAGGCAAAGAACTAATACCATTTTCATCTGCTAAATGGAGATGCCTCCTAACAGATGCCTCAGTAATAGTTATTTTTCTGCCATCAACTGTTGCAATTAACTCTTTGTCTCCATTCTCAAATGTATTGGTAGTAACAGACCGCCAAAACTGTTTGATTTGAGAGACATAGATAGTAGGATCGACTGTAAGAGCGTACCTGATGTGGGTATTGTTTAGAAAATCTATTATCTGGTGGAAGCGTTGACTCCCTTCTGGTTTCTCCAAGAATGCAACCTGGTTATGCGTATCACAAAACTCTAAATTTGCCATGAAAATTGAGTAAATGCTTGATTAGAGTGCTGGGTTATGACTGGACCTACTTCAATTAATTGTTTCTCAAGTTTGAAGAAATGGTATAAATTGTATAAAGAAAGAGAGTTATCCAATTTATGAAACCCTACTCTGTTATAGAGTTTTTTTTTTAAGAGGTAAGTAAAGTAAAGTAATGTAATGTAATGTAAAGAAATAGGGAAGAGCGGAAGTAAAGTTTATAGATTTGTGCATGTTTGTAAAGTAAATGAAAGTAGGTGGCCTCATTTTATACTTTTTATATTTGTGGAATTACTATTATAATCCATAATAAATACACACTAAAGACAAAGGTTCTTTTCGACATTAACTCATTTGATTTTTGTCTTTATTCACTTTACTTCACTATGAAAGTTGGGACAAAGAAAACCAAGAACACACATAAAGTTTCACTCCATTTCATTCCCTTCATCTAAAAAAACTTGAGAACATAGTGTAAATAAAGCGAAGTAATTGACAATAGTTACCCCAACGGTTAGAAATAAACCACGGTTAAAACCCATAAACGGCTACCCATTACCCAGCAGTACAACGTTTTACTCTAGCAGAACAAAAGTTTGCCTAGCAGTAATAACTTTGTGCATCCACTCCATTCTCAGACAATTAATTAAACATCAAATATTTCATTGATATTTTTTAAGGCTACAAGTATATACATCTAATTATCCATCCTAAATACTAAACATACTAAAAAAAAAAAAAAAAAAAAAAAAAAAAAAAAAAAACATCATCCTAAACTGCTTCACTCCATTTCACCCCAACTTGTTAGAACCAGAGCTCTCTTCCCTGCTTCCCATCGATTTCTGGCTTTCCTTAAGTCGTTTAAACACAATTTCAAGATCGCTAACCCTCTTTTCTAGATTATAAGGGTCCTGAAACCCATCTTGTTGCTCCCCCTGGTTTTGCAGCACAAACCCATTTTGCTGCTCCACCACAATTTGCTGCTGATCCTCTTCTTTTTGCTGCACCACCTCCTCCTCTTCACCTTCCTCCTCCTCTTCCTCTTCATCTTCTTCCTCCTCCTCCCCGTAGTCACACAATCCCCAAACCTCATCCCAGTAAAAGTCTTGCGCATGCAGCCAGTTCAAAATTTGACCCCTCATCCACGTATCTACCTTCCTATACGACCCATATTCTGCAATGGGTTCATCCCCGAAAGCAATTAACACTGCGTCAAACAGCAAATTGTTGTTTAACACCCACTCGTACTCTTCAGCATCATTTTGAAAGGTAACACTATTTGCTGCCATTGTTGAAGTTTTCTTTGAATTGAAAGGGATATATGTGTTTGTGTGTGTTTTTTGGTATATATATAGGTATAAATAGGCTGGAGAGGTAGATGCCAAGACTTTAGGCGGGAAAATGGATCGACGGCGCCCGCCAAAAGTAAAGTGTCAATTGAAGTTTTACGATTTCCTTTTACCAAGTATTGACTTTCCATGTACAATGAGTTGATGCAACAACAAGTTGTATATCATGCTTTGTGAATAATAAACTTCCAAACTCAATATTTCCAACTATTGATCAAGTGGGTGGTTTGGTTTAATTAAGAGTGGCAAGATGTGTAGAAAAAAAAAAAGAATAGTAGTTAAAAAAAAAAAAAAAAAAAAAAAAATCTAATGGTGTTGACGTGGCGGTGAAAACCAACTATAGCCGATGGTTCGGGTTCGTGGCGGGTTTTAGTGTACCCGTACCCGAACCCGTTTATAATATACCCGTACCCGCCCCATATCCCACCGGATACCCGTTATCCATCGGTTTTTCGGGTTTCCCCGCGGGTATCGAGGTTATCCGTAATATAATTAAAAGTTAAAGAAAATGAATATCGTATCAAACGATTTAACGCAACATATCGCAACGCAACGTACTCGGCACGATATTCACCAAAAAAATCAAATGCGCAAGAGGTTTCAAAAGTTAATCATTCTCATTTCAAAAGATAATCTCGTTTTAGCCTTTTAAAAGGGTTTGGTATCCTCATTCGTGTGACGGTAGAGAACACGGACTCACGAGTACTCACTCCAAAAAAACGAATAACCGAATTAATAGTCGAGAAGAGTATTGACAATAACTCGAGTCGAGACGAGATGACGAAAACAAGTCGAAGAGATAACTAACAACAAACATATCAAATAAGATGAGTCGATTGGTAATCGTCTGTATTTTCCCATAATCCCGTTTATTAGTACAAGGTATACTCGTTTTATGATTTAAAACAAGTTTGGACTTACGACAAAATTAATCTTTGGAAATAACAAAATTTCGCCAAGACCCTTTCATTTATCGAACGTTTCCAATTCAAAAGACTTTATTGAAAATCAATTTCCCGAGTAATTTATAATATAACGAGTATTTATATAAACCCTAAACCCTAAAACCTAAACCCTAAACCCTAAACTCTAAACCCTAAACCCTAAACCAATGCGTAACTCAAACAATAACCAAACGAATAGTCCAATAAATCCAAATATGTTAGTGTACGGGTAGCATGTCTCGAATAGTCAAATATCCCTCGTGTGTTCCGTTTTTATCCCAAATGTCACACGAAAGGTTTTCAAAATCGAGATCCTACTTAAGATCCTATGGTAAAGATCCCGATCTTTACCATAGGATCTTAAGTAGGATCTCGATTTTGAAAACCTTTCGTGTGACATTTGGGATAAAAACGGAACACACGAGGGATATTGGACTATTCGAGACATGCTACCCGTACACTAACATATTTGGATTTATTGGATTATTCATTTGGTTATTGTTTGAGTTACGGATTGGTTTAGCGTTTAGGGTTTAGAGTTTAGGGTTTAGGGTTTAAGTTTTAGGGTTTAGGGTTTATATAAATACTCGTTATATTATAAATTACTCGGGAAATTGATTTTCAATAAAGTCTTTTGAATTGGAAACGTTCGATAAATGAAAGGGTCTTGGCGAAATTTTGTTATTTCCAAAGATTAATTTTGTCGTAAGTCCAAACTTGTTTTAATCATAAAACGAGTATACCTTGTACTAATAAACGGGATATGGGAAAAATACAGACGATTACCAATTGACTCATCTTATTTGATATGTTTGTTGTTAGTTATCTCTTCGACTTGTTTTCGTCATCTCGTCTCGACTCGAGTTATTGTCAATACTCTTCTCGACTATTAATTCGGTTATTCGTTTTTTTGGAGTGAGTACTCGTGAGTCCGTGTTCTCTACCGTCACACGAATGAGGATACCAAACCCTTTTAAAAGGCTAAAACGAGATTATCTTTTGAAATGAGAATGATTAACTTTTGAAACCTCTTGCGCATTTGATTTTTTTGGTGAATATCGTGCCGAGTACGTTGCGTTGCGATATGTTGCGTTAAATCGTTTGATACGATATTCATTTTCTTTAACTTTTAATTATATTACGGATAACCTCGATACCCGCGGGGAAACCGAAAAACCGATGGATAACGGGTATCCGGTGGGATATGGGGCGGGTACGGGTATATTATAAACGGGTTCGGGTACGGGTACACTAAAACCCGCCACGAACCCGAACCATCGGCTATAGTTGGTTTTCACCGCCACGTCAACACCATTAGATTTTTTTTTTTTTAATTTATTTATTTATTTATTATTATTATTTTTTAACTATTATTATTTTTTTCTTTCTACACAACTTGCCACTCACCAAACCACCACTTGATCAATAGTAAAGGGGCAATTAATCCCTTTACCGATCAATTGTAAACAGACAAAAAAGTGAGTAAACCCTAATCAAAACACACATTCTTCTTACTCCCACGGCGGATTCCCACGGGTAACAGTAGGATCCTGGGGCAATTAAACCAAACCACCACTACTTGATCAATAGTAAAGGGCCAATTAATCCCTTTACCGATCAATTGTAAACCGACACAAAAATCAATAAACCCTAATCAAAACACACATTCTTGATTCTTCTTATTCCCACGGCGGATTCCCACGGGTAACAGTAGGATCCTGGGCCACCTTTCATTTCATCTTTGTCTTTTAATTTAGCTAATGGTAATAGTTTGAAAAACAGACGTGGCAAACAAAAACACGCAAACAATGAATCCAAATGACAACAAAGGTATGTTTTTTAATGTTTTCACATATCAGTTGATGATTCATTGTACAATAATTAGTAACAGGCTTTTGATCTATAAATGGTGATGTTTGGGGTTGTTGTTACCGATTCTAATGTAAAGCTGTGTGAATTTATTGTTGAATGTAAAGCTGTGTGAAGTTTTAATTTATTCAAGTTTATGCTTTAACAGGTTCAAAGACAAAAATCCCTTCCAACAAGGTATATACTAAAGTTGTTATGTGTTTGTGGCTAAAGTTGTATACCTTAATTATACCATTAATTAAATTTTTTGAAACAAATGGTATGTTGAACTATTAGGAGGTATGGGAAAACACAGATTGGAAGAGAAAGAGCCCTTTCTATTTCTCTAGCGATGAAGAAGATGGTGATGCTGACATAAAAGGTGTGAATTTATTGTTGAATGTAATTGTAAAGCTGCTGTGTGAATTTTTAATTTATTCAAGTTTATGCTTTAACAGGTTCAAAGGCAAAAATCCAAACAACAACAAACCCAATCCCGCCGGGGCAGGGTATGGGGGAGGTAGGCTGTAGACAGACCCTACCCCTACCCCAAGGTAAACCCGGGAGTAGAGAGGCTGCTTCCAAAGAGACCTCCGGCACTAGGTCCAAATTCAAAATCATTTCCAACAAGGTATACTAAAGTTGTTATGTGTTTGTGGCTAAAGTTGTATACCTTAATTATACCATTAATTAAATTTTTTGAAACACATATGGTATGTTGAACTATTAGGAGGTATGGGAAAACACAGATTGGAAGAGACAGAGCCCTTTCTATTTCTCTAGCGATGAAGAATCTGCTGATGCTGACACAAAAGGGGTAATAATGGTCCATTTAATAAGTGTTGTTTCGCTACCTTTATCACATTCTCAAGACTTAATCCATTATATATACTCGTTCAACTTGTAGGTAAATGACAAAGATGAATCCTCTTAAGCTACTCCCAAACTTGGGACTACCGTATAATTAAGAAGATGTACCAACCGATGGCCGTGAAGAAGACTTCTCGTACATTAAATGTGTTGAGAATTATGTAAAGGTGGTGATCATCTCGACTATTATGAACTAGAGGATAATTAGTTTAATATGGTACGTAGTAGCAGTTATGAGTAAGAAGATGTACGTTGTATCAACCGATGGCCGTGAAGAAGACTTCTCGTACATTAAATGTTGGGCCGTGAAGAAGACTTCTCGTACATTAAATGTTGTGTTGAGAATTATGTAGAGGTGGTGATCATCTCGACTATTATGAACTAGAGGATAATTAGTTTAATATGGTACGTACGTAGCAGTTACGAGTAAGAAGATGTTGTATCAACCGATGGCCGTGAAGAAGACTTCTCGTACATTAAATTGTTGAGAATTATGTAAAGGTGGTGATCATCTCGACTATTATGAACTAGAGGATAATTACTTTAATATGGTACGTAGTAGCAGTTCTGATATTTAATTTGGATAAATGTAATTATTAATGGTGCAGTAACTGGTAACTAGTGTAGTTTAACTCTGTATCTATTTTATAACTGTAATGATAGTATTTTGGTTTGTTAAATGGTAGCAATTTGTGTTCTTGATGTGATGATTGCACAGTTAGATTTTATGGTAGCAGTTTCTGTTGTTGATTTGATGATTGCACATATTTATTTAATGGTAGCAGTTTGTGTTCTTCATTTTTCATGTTGGTTTATGATTTAATGGTAGCAGTTTGTGTTAAATGGTGTCAAGTTGTGTTCATGATTTTGGTGTAATTGTGTAAATTTGAGTTCTTGATTTGATATGCAGTTTGTGTTCATGATCTTTGTTCTAGATCTTGGTTCATGATTTGCGATTAAGATAATGAAACTATAACATTTGGAGCCAAAATTTTGATAATGGTAGCAGTTTGTGTTCTTCATTTTTCATGTTGGTTTATGATTTAATGGTAGCAGTTTGTGTTAAATGGTGTCAAGTTGTGTTCATGATTTTGGTGTAATTGTGTAAATTTGAGTTCTTGATTTGATATGCAGTTTGTGTTCATGATCTTTGTTCTAGATCTTGGTTCATGATTTGCGATTAAGATAATGAAACTATAACATTTGGAGCCAAAATTTTGATAATGGTAGCAGTTTGTGTTCTTCATTTTTCATGTTGGTTTATGATTTAATGGTAGCAGTTTGTGTTAAATGGTGTCAAGTTGTGTTCATGATTTTGGTGTAATTGTGTAAATTTGAGTTCTTGATTTGATATGCAGTTTGTGTTCATGATCTTTGTTCTAGATCTTGGTTCATGATTTGCGATTAAGATAATGAAACTATAACATTTGGAGCCAAAATTTTGATAATGGTAGCAGTTTGTGTTCTTCATTTTTCATGTTGGTTTATGATTTAATGGTAGCAGTTTGTGTTAAATGGTGTCAAGTTGTGTTCATGATTTTGGTGTAATTGTGTAAATTTGAGTTCTTGATTTGATATGCAGTTTGTGTTCATGATCATTGTTCTAGATCTTGGTTCATGATTTGCGATTAAGATAATGATATATAACATTTGGAGCCAAAATTTTGATTTTTTCAAGTTTATGCTTTACTAAACAGGTTCAAATTTAAGGCAAATTTTTAAAATAATTCAATTGTTATTTTGAAATTAGAATTTGGAGCCAAAATTTTGATCCAAAATTTTGAAATCGCCTAATTAATTAGAAGCGGGTACCAAGAATAAGGTACGATTCATCTTCTTCCTATACCCTCTTTTCTCTCATAAAAAAAAAAAAAAAAAAAATACTGCCAAGAAAACACAATAATCAATTCTTATATCACCATTACTCTCAAAGCCAGAATCATTTTCTTGTACCCATTGTTACTCAAGAGTCATGGGAATTCAACCCATTGTTGATAATCATCTTTTGCTTCCTGCTGATAATGAACATGATGATAACAACATAGACTATGAATCCGAAAAGTATTCTGATGAGGAAGATCTAGATGCGCCTGGAACCAACCAATCAGATCGGATACTAGCTAAGAGAGGCATGACCAGGCTATTTAAGTTTCGCATGAAATATGGCAACCCTGGTGGAATAAAGCTCAAGGTAACCTTCGATGCATTGAATAGGGTATCAGGGTTACACAGAGCACTGTTTACGAGTTTTTTAGGAGATCTGGTTCGTGAGCATATAGGTTTGAAGAATCTTTCCTGGAGGAATGTGAATAAAGAAGAAAGAGATAAACTATGGACTGACATCACTGTACATATATACTACTGTATTTTTTAACCCAGTACTACATAATTTTATCTATGCAGTTACATTATGTGCAACTAATTAACAACATTGTGTTAATCTTTGCAGCGATATTTTGATGTTGACGTGACATTCAGAAAATTGGTAATGACTCGTCTTGGTAAACTGCTAAGGACTTTCAGAACGAAGCTCAGAGAAGAATACATTTTGCCCCACCTAAATACACCTTCCAAACTGAATGAAGTCCCGGCCAAGTATAGTCGATTTGTGAAATCAGAAGACTGGGTCGAGTTTGTAAACAACACGACCACCGATGAATACAAGGTTTTAATTAGTCATCTTTATTTAAGTCTATATGTCATTTCATAATTTTCAGTTTGCAGCATTACCACATGTAAACGCCTTATCATTTTGTGTTTTTAGAAGATAGCTGATAAAGCTAAAATGTCGCGTTCCAAAAATATTTATCAGCATAAAATGGGACGAGGTGGATATGTTTATTTGAAAGAGAAAATGGTAAGATCACATGTGTATGCACCTTCATATTTTCGTTTATCTTGTTTTAATTAACTTTACATGTGTATGCATTTGATGTTTATTAGATCAAAAATAAAGAGATTGAAGCAGATGAAGAACCCCCGCGTGGTATAATGTGGTTGAAAGGAAGGGTAAACAACGATGGCGAATTTCCAGATGATGAGATCACATCAGTGGGAGATACACTTGTAAGTTTGACTGCAAATTCTATTATTATGCTTATATACCAGCAGGATTAAATGTGTACTAGCAGTAGTAAATTGTGTACTAGCAGTGGTAAACACTAGCCATATTTGTAATTGAAGTTCATGAGCATCAGTAACTCCATCTGAGCAGCATTGACACAAATAAGAGCATCAGTTACTCTAACAGCATCCAGAAGACTTTTAATCCCAACATTTCCTATATTTTTTTTTGCAGAAAGAATCTGATGACCAGATCAAGAAATTGTCCAATGAGATTACAGAAACAAAAAGAATACTTACTCAACTGATGGCACAGTTGAGTCAACAAGGGGTGCAGTTAAATTTGTCATCTCAATTGCCAGTAGCCTCAAATGCAAGCCAACAAGGGTCTACAGATTCCCAATCGCAAGGAAATGTGTCTCCAACAAAAGGAGTACCAACAGTATGTATTTCAACATGTTTCTTGTTATTCTTTTGTTTATATAATGTAACGTGTTTTATATATACATATAGGAACCTGCTAAAACTGTCGGACCTGAGAAAAAGCCTAAGTCACGACAAAACGGGCCTCCAGATTCCCAATCAGAACAAAATGTGTCTCCAACACAAGCACTGCCAACAGTATGTATTTCAACATGTTTCTTGTTATTCTTTTGTTTAAATAATTTCTGATATATGTACATGCAAAAATTCTTTTTTTAAGCCATTTAACTGCAAACTGTGGCACTTAAAGAAATCAAATATCGTTGCTTTGGGTACATACATGTGTTTTTTCAACTTACATATATATAATTCTTGATATATAATTCAATGTTTGATACAAGCGTCTTTTGTTACTACAGGTTACACTGCCAACTACAATGCAAAAGAAAAGTGACAACAACTGTGGACCAACAGCACCATCAAAGCGCAAAAGTAATGTCTCTATTGAAGCCCTAAAGCAAGCTATGCCGGCGAAGAGTCAAAAGTCTTTAAATTATGGTACTTGAGAATTTGATTATGTACGACATTACAATTGTATATTCTGTTCAGTTATATACATTCGAGTTTTATTCAATTTCAAATTTCTTTTTGTTTATGATTCTGTTTTATATATATATAATAATATACTCATTCCAGCAGCACTAGCATAGTACTAGCAGTAGCAACTCTGCTCCAACAGTACTAACTTAAAAATACCAGTACTATGGTCACGCTTATCAACATTATTGGTCACTCTTTGTTTAATTCGATGTGTGACTAAATATTACAAAAGGCCACACAAACATAAAATTCAAGTGGCCATTGGATGATCAATAGTCACACAAAATACAAATTTCTTCACTTTAAACAGCATATGGTCACACTTATTAACACTTTTGGCCACTTTATGCGTAAGTGTATGTGACTAAATACCCAAAACAAACATGCTTTGTGTGACTGAATATTACAAAAGGCCACACAAACTAAAAATTCATGTGACCATTGGATGATCAATAGTCACACAAAATACACATTTTTTCACTTAAAACAGCATATGGTCACACTTATCAACACTTTTGGCCACTTTATGCTTAATTGTATGTGACTAAATACCCAAAACAAACTGCTTTGTGTGACTAAATATTACAAAAGGCCACACAAACTAAATATTCATGTGACCATTGGATGATCAATAGTCACACAAAATACACATTTCTTCACTTAAAACAGCATATGGTCACACTTATTAACACTTTTGGCCACTTTATGCTTAATTGTATGTGACTAAATACCCAAAACAAACATGCTTTGTGTGACTAAATATTACAAAAGGCCACACAAACTAAGAATTCATGTGACCATTGGATGATCAATAGTCACACAAAATACACATTTCTTCACTTAAAACAGCATATGGTCACACTTATTAACACTTTTGGCCACTTTATGCTTAATTGTATGTGACTAAATACCCAAAACAAACATGCTTTGTGTGGCTAAATATTACAAAAGGCCACACAAACTAAGAATTCATGTGACCATTGGATGATCAATAGTCACACAAAATACACATTTTTTCACTTAAAACAGCATATGGTCACACTTATCAACACTTTTGGCCACTTTATGCTTAATTGTATGTGACTAAATAACCAAAACAAAGATGCTTTGTGTGACTAAATATTACAAAAGGCCACACAAACATAAAATTCATGTGGCCATTGGATGATCAATAGTCACACAAAATACACATTTTTTCACTTAAAACAGCATATGGTCACACTTATCAACACTTTTGGCCACTTTATGCTTAATTGTATGTGACTAAATAACCAAAGCAAAGATGCTTTGTGTGACTAAATATTACAAAAGGCCACACAAACATAAAATTCATGTGGCCATTGGATGATCAATAGTCACACAAAATACACATTTCTTCACTAAAAACAGCATATGGTCACACTTATTAACACTTTTGGCCACTTATGCTTAATTGTATGTGACTATATACCGAAAACAAACATGCTTTGTGTGACTAAATATTACAAAAGGCCACACAAACTAAGAATTCATGTGACCATTGGATGATCAATAGTCACACAAAATACACATTTCTTCACTTAAAACAGCATATGGTCACACTTATTAACACTTTTGGCCACTTTATGCTTAATTGTATGTGACTATATACCGAAAACAAACATGCTTTGTGTGACTAAATATTACAAAAGGCCACACAAACTAAGAATTCATGTGACCATTGGATGATCAATAGTCACACAAAATACACATTTCTTCACTTAAAACAGCATATGGTCACACTTATTAACACTTTTGGCCACTTTATGCTTAATTGTATGTGACTAAATACCCAAAGCAAACATGCTTTGTGTGACTAAATATTACAAAAGGCCACACAAACTAAGAATTCATGTGACCATTGGATGATCAATAGTACACATTTCTTCACTTTAAATAGCATATGGTCACACTTATTAACACTTTTGGCCACTGTTTTTTAAATTGTATGTGACTAACTTGAAAAAAACAACACACGATGTGTGACTAAATCATCACAAACGTCACATTTATTATATTTTCGTGTGGCCATAGGATGGGAAATAGTCACACATACTGATGAATCCAACAAAACTTGTGCCTAATTAGTCACACATATTCGGGTTTTGGTCACTCTTTTTCGATGAAAACGGCCACAAACTAAACAATGTGACTATATGATACCTACGGTGGCGCGACTTTTTGTCACACACACCCAAAAAAACGTGTGTGACTATATGCATATAGTCACGCATTTCCAGTGTGACGATAGGCAGAATCTGTACCAGTGATAGTACCTTGAATTATATTATGACCTAAAAATCTTATCTCTGTTTTAAATAAACCTATTTTAGTAGGTGAAACTGCTAATCCATTTTTATATATAATATCATAAAATATATTTAGGTGTTTAAAATGTTGATCTATATTTTTAGAAAATATAAGAACATCATCAATATAGACTATAGCAAAATCATTTATCGGATTTATAATATCATTCATAATATTTTGAAATTCTGAAGGTGCATTTTTTAGCCCAATTGGCATAACATTCCATTCATAATGTCCAAAAGGAACATTAAATCCTGTTTTATATCTATCTTTTTCATCAATTTGGATTTGCCAAAATCCTGACTTCATATCAAACTTAGAAAATACTTTTGAATCATATAGCTTCTTTAATAAATCTCTTTTATTTGGAATAGGGTATCTTATCCATTCTAAAACTTTATTTAAAGGTTTATAATTTATAACTAATCTTGGTGCTCCTCTTTCAATTTCAGCATTGTTAATGACATAAAAGGCAGAACAAGACCATGGTGATTTGGAAGATCTTATGAGTTTTTTATCTAATAATTCTTGTATTTCTTTTTTACAATGTTTTTCTAATTCTTGGGACATATGAATAGATTTTGATTTCGTAGGGATATTCTTTTCATTAAATTCTTTGATATATGGTAATTTTACGATATGTTGTTTTCTTTTCCAGAATGCATTAGGTATAGTAGCACATACATTATTTTTGAATTTTTCTTCTAATTGTTTTATTTTATTTTGTATAATACTACTTTGTACTTGTTCTTCTATTCTCTTATTACTTATTTCATTGACTAAGTATTTGACATGTTTTTGTTTATTTTCTAATAGATTTATTTCTCTAGTTATTAATGGTGTTATAAATTCAAATGTTATTTCTTTTCCTAATATGTTGGTAGAAAGACCTTTTTCACTTATAGAAGAAATTAGATATAATTGAGTTAAAAAAGGTTGTCCTAATATAAGTTGGGAGTTTAAATTTTTAACTAATATGAGAGGAGTTTTAAAACAATAATTATCTTTGCATACATGTACATTGGATAATTTATAACTTATAATTAGCTTAGAACCATTTGCTGCTCCAAGTCTTTGTGAGGATTTTTCATAATATTCAGTAGGAACTAATCCTTCTTGTATACAATTTAAATCTGCTCCAGAATCTAATAAAGCTACTAAAGATAATTTAAATTTTCCATTTATAGCTATATTTACTTTTGTATACCATCTTTGAGTACTAATACTTTGTATATGGTTTATAGTAGTTTCAGTATTATTGTTTGAAGTTCCTTCATCTTGTATGTTTACATCTTTCTTTTCTTTTTTGTTTTCTTCAAGATTTTTCACCTTTTGCTTTAATATAGCTATTTCGATTTTTACACTTTTCAATTCTTCTTGTAAATCGGAAATTGTTATTTCTTTGGTTCTTTATAAAATCTTTGACAT
Organism: Artemisia tridentata subsp. tridentata; assembly: GCA_021014915.2. NCBI lineage: Eukaryota > Viridiplantae > Streptophyta > Magnoliopsida > Asterales > Asteraceae > Artemisia > Artemisia tridentata. The sequence goes on along the minus strand of CP139504.1, from coordinate 371,451,770 downwards.
ATTTCATTAAAATTATATTCTTGGACATCATTAATTTCAACAGATTTTTTGACATTTTTACCTTTTAGTTGCTCTTTTATTCTGTCTAAGTAAACCTGTTTTATTTCTTTATCTTCGATCTTACTCATTAATTCTAGTAATATTTTTACATTTTCATCTTCACTCTCATTAGTTATAACATTTATTTCTTTATAGTCACATGTACAATTTCCTATACACTCACATTCTTCGGATTCATTACTAGTAGTTGATGAGTTTTCTACAATATTTAAATCGTCTTCTTCATAATCTGAAATACTAGATTCACTTGAATCTTCATTTATCATTATTTTAATAATTTGATCTTTAAGTTCATCTGATATACTTAACTCATTAATTTTCTTTTTAGTATAACAATTTCTTGATGTATGTCCTTGTTTTCCACATTTATAGCATATTATTGTATCTTTATATTCTTTTTTTTTGTTGAATATAGGTCTTTTGCTTTTTCTATTTCTATTTTTCTTTTCATATTGATTTTCGTATTGTTTATATTTTTTATTGGGTTTTCTATATTTTCTAACTCTGTAATCCTTTCTAATTTTTCTAGAATTATTTGATGGTAACTTTAATGGTTCATAACCATATTGTTCACAAAAATTTCCTAATTCTCTCCTATTATTAATACCTTCTTTCTTTATTTTAGATTTTAGTTTTAAGTCTGAATATATAGCTAAGCCTTCTTGATTAATTGTATTTATAATTTCTTCATAAGTTAATTCTAACCATGGTATAATATTATTATAATCCTTATTTAATCTATTTCTTATTCTTTCAGCAAATAGTTTTGGTAAACCTGCTATAAATATTTCTTTCCAATAGGCTTGACTACAATCAGGTCTAGACATAACTTTTGCTAAAAATACATCTTTATACCATCTAAAATCTTGTAGCTTTCTACATGTTAGATTAAGCAAAATAGCTGAATTTCTTTCCTGAAAAGCAGCAGGATTTCCTACAAAATTCTTTAATATAGCATATATTAATGTATTTACTGAATCACCAACTTCAGTTTGTATCTGTCGACCGTCTTCTTCTTTAATTATAACTTTTTTAGTATTTCTTATAGTTCTCTTTTGTTCTTCAGTAACATAAGAATCCCACCAACCTTTTAAGGTTCCAGTAAATCCAGAGATTAAAAGTCTATATGTAGCATCTTCTGAATTTTCTTGTACTTTATAGGCATTAGATGCCATTGTCATTTCGTGTAATATATTTAATATCATATATTCAGATAATCCATCAATATTCCATTCATATATAGATGTACCATCATATTTTGATTGAACTAAAGTATGTCTTTCTTCGTATTGTAAATCAGGTGGTGATGGTCTAGGGTAATAATTTCTTGTTTCAGCTCTTGAAGTAGAAGTATTATTTGAAGTATATGGGTTATATCTTATTTTATTTATTTCTAAAGTATTAAATTGTTCTTCAATTTCTGATATATTGTCTTCTGTATCTCTACTAATGACATTAATTTTTCCATTTATATGAAAGTTAGATAACCTTTCTTCTATTTCTTTTAATATCTTACCTTGTTTTTCTAAATTTATAGATTCATCAGTTTTATCTATATTATATGGTATAAACAAATGACTTTCTTCTATTTTTTCATTATTGAATTTTGATGTACTGGCTTCATTGTTATTATTATTACTGCAATTATTTTCTATTCTATCTAATTGCTGTCCTATAGTATTTAGCATTTCATTTGTATAATTATTTTGATTTATTATATTTGATAATGATTTACTACTATCATCGCTTCTGGTGGCTAAAGGTATTCCTACATATTGTTTGTTTTCTTTTTCAATTATTATATCTTCATAAGGTGGGTGTATTCCTATTTCATCTTCATTTGTTTTTAAATTTTTTTAAACTTTATTTATTTCAGTAGTTACATCTATTCCTTCTTTGAAAGGAAATTTTATATTATTTTCTATACAATATAATTGAAACCATGAGAAAAATAAAATATTCTCTTCATTTTTGATTATATATAATTGCCATTCAACTTCATGTAGCAATCTCTCTCTCTTATCAAATGTTAAATAATACCAAATTAATTTTTCATTATTATAATCGTTATGCATTTCATCTTTTAGATATTTTATTTCCATTTTAAATTCAACATTTAACGAATTCATCTCTACTAGAAGCACTAGATTTTTGACTTTTGACGAATATTTTAATGAACGAGTCTTTTGACTTTTTGTAGTTTTTGTTTTAATCTAATATTATTATCGGTGTATTCTTGTATTAATATTAAATGAGCTTGATAGCTTATAAAGTAATTATTTGATAAATCTTCTTTAAGAGATATTATATTATTAGTGTTTCTTAAAATAGATTCTTGATAATGTTTTATTTCTCTTTTTAACTTGTACTGATATAAACTCATCTAACAAATAACTTGATGAACTAGAGGCTTCAGGTATATAGGTAGAATGTCTCCCTGCTTCTATATTATTATTTCCAAAAATAATTTCTATGTTTCCATCAGTATGTTCTATAATATTAGATACTTCTCTATTTAATTTTAAAGGTTTAGGTTGAATTATCTCTTCTAATTTCCAAGATTGATTTCGAGTTATTTCATCCCATTTTAATCTTTTAGGTATACAAACATTCGAATGTTCAAAATTAGCTTCAAATATAAGTGTTTCATTTTTTGGTGACTTAAGTTTAGCCTTAGGTTCTAAAGTGGTAGTCATAGTTTTATAATATATTCTATATATTAACACTAATGGATCTGAACCTTCTTTTATTTCTAGATTTTTTGTTTTTATATTTAATGTTAAAACATCCAAAATATTTTTATCAAATAATGATACAGAATAATTTGGATAACAATTAAAATATATTGGACCATTACATATATTTGATTCAGCTAAAGCTAATAGAGATTGTTTAAAATTTTCTAATCTAGCATCTCTCAATATAATACATGTAGGAACATCAATTCCTAATCTAGTTAAAGGTTTTATAGCTATTTGGATTAATCCTATATGTAAAAATTTATAATTTTTTCTATGTTCTCTAATAGCTCTTTCAGAGAATAACTTTATACTTTGTTGATTTTGAACTATAGGTAATGTTTTTTCTGTTGTTTTTATAGAATAACCTTGTAACCATTCAAAAGATCCAATTTTATATATTGTTTTAACATCTTGCTTAGGTATATTCCAATTTTGCAAACTATTTTCTATATTAGAAATAGATAGTTCTATAGAATTACTATGATCCTGTTCATCTTCAATATCAGAAGAAGAACCATCTTTTCGATTTAATAATAGTCTTGATATCTTATTCATAATGAATAAAGTTTGTTTTCTACGTTGTTAATTTTCAGAAACGCAAATGTACAATTAACATGTTATATGTACTCCGGGAACACCCCCATATCGTGGTGGTACGGCCGTCTTACTACTTTCAATATCGTTGCGGCTAATTCCAACCCACTGATCGACAGGGCTTACCAACGCAGTCATATAATCATATAATACGCAAATGGTTTCTTTAAATTAACAATATATAAACAAGCGAAATTCATTATTTTATATATTAATACTATTATCTCCGCGAAAATATGAGCTCCTAGGCTCTGATACCTTCATCCGTTTTATAACAAAATTTCTATACTACGTTATACTATATTTAAAAGTAACTGTTCTCTTTTATATTTATGTTTCTTGATATCAAATACTGGTGGCCTGGTGGATTTGATGAATTCTGAACACATGCTGTCGTTTATGCTCGCCTGAGTTCATGGTTAGTACAAAATATATTTATTTATCTAATGACTTTGTATATATCTTAAGTTAAGCGTATTATTACCTGCAAGGATTTATAATTCAACTAGCAAGCTCCCATTACTGTTCGTCTATTTTTGTTTGGTACTTTCGTTTAATGCTACGAAATTTAGTTAAGGTTTTTTGATATGTTATTGGTGAGGATTTGATTGGGATGTGATGAAAATTGAATTGTCATCGAGGTGTTTTTGTTTGAACTTTGGGGTAATAAGATATTTTGATCGTTTGCAGGGAAAGCTTTGAATGAAATAAAAGCATTTCTTGATTGAAGATGGTTTATGCGTGGTTGGAGATGATCCATCTGGAGATGGTGACTTACCAGTTTCATCTGCTGTCACTTGCTCCACACAAGGTGATTACAGAGTCGTTACAGAACTGTAACTATTGTATCGCTTTTTGCACTCATGTGTTGTATAATTTTCTGACGTTTTATAAAATTTCTTGCATTGTAGCGAGGTTTTTGCAAGAAACTGTAAAGAGCCCATGATTTTTTAGATGGTACTGTACAGTGAAGCAAATACATGCCTGCTTATTCATCGAAAGTGTATTTCGAGATTACATTGAGTTATCCCAAACACCTCTGTAGGCATAGATTGACCATAGTTTGTTTCAAAACATGATGAATAATGTTTTGTTATTTTTTGCAGGTTTTATTCATCAGAACGTCAATATTTGTCTAAGGTCCTTAAATCGATCAAGGTAACAATTGTTCTTACTAGGACTCATATAGCTGATAAAGCAGTTGCTCCTGCTACTGAATAAACATGATGAATAATGTTCAGTTGAGATTTTTAAATAACCATCGCTTTTGTTTACATTGCATGAAAACAACACTGGAGGGCAGTGGAATAGATGTCGAGGGTCCTCCAGTCGGTCCATGAAGCTAATAAGAGGGCACATCAATGAAGACTTGATGCTTGAGTCTGTCATGAGTGAAGATGCCACTAGGGAAGCACTGGGAACGGCAGAAGACTCATGCATCCTGGAAGGGTACGACTTCAAGGGACGGACTCGATCACACTGCACCCATATAGAATGGATTCCATTTTGTTGGTACTGTGGTAATGACATGTTTAAAATATATATTTTTTTTTTGCAGCCGATAAATTTTTAACAATGCTGTCTTAGCAACCCTCATGATTATACCTAAACCACATTCCGCAACAGTTCACAGGTACAAGCTTTGGATCTGAAACAGGAAACGTAGTTTTTTTCGCTGAATAAATGAGATAGAGTGGGAAAGTGGGTCTCGTCTCATTGGATTGCTTAGCCTGAGATTTGGAGCTTCTCAGTCAAATTACTTCAGATTTGTCACCAAATTACTCGGATTTAAAGTACTTTTAAGTCTTATGTTTGAACGTTGAAGTACTTAGAATTATTATGTTTATGTTTGAACTTACCTTTGATGTATTTAAAGTATTATGTTTATGTTGTACATGTAATTTTAAAATTTATATATAATTAATTTTCATGAATTTAAAGCATTCAAACTTTTATGTATATTGAATTAACCGGACGCGGAAATTTGCTGCAAGGCGGCTCGCAGCCATACTCGTTATTGTAAAATATGGATTGCTTCTTTTATGTAGACATGAAAATTTTCATTATAAGGCGGCTAGCAGCTACCGACGAGTTAGAAATGTAGCTTGTATAGTGCATGCTTTAATTGAATACATGCATATGCATATTTGTTATTCCACAAATCCCTCATGTAGTTTTATATGTTTTTTAGGGGTCATTTAGCCTCTAAATCCATACATATTTGATCAATTACTATCATAAATCGTTTCTATTTGAGTTTTAGGTACTTGAGAAGCAAATTTTGGAAATTAGAACGTTTATGCCTCGATTGGACAAGAAAACGACAAAGTCAAGAAAACATCACAAAAGGATCTGTGACGGCGTCGGGATTAACAAGTGACGCCGTCATTTGAAGAGCAACGAGATTACCAAGTTATAATTTTATCAAGTGACGCTTTAGACGGTGGCGGTGGTCTTGAGCTGACGGCGTCAGGACCAGAAAAGTAAAGAGCGACGGCGTCACAACTGCATTGGTGCAAAGGCGAAACACTAATGATGGCGAGCTGATGGCGTCACACCTATAAAGTGACGCCGTCACAAGTGTAAATCTATATATATTTTTCGTATTTTTCTCATTCATTGTAACATCTTGGAGAGATCACTTGGGAGGAAGAATTTGACAGCTTATGTAGGGTTTTTAGCCCCCTTAACTTCCATGTTTTATTGAAGATAAGTTATTCAATCTTTAATCCTTACAATATGTCTATGTGTTGTGTGATTATTTGTTTATCTTCTCTTCTATTTAACATGCAAAGCTAAATTTAATTGTGTTTACTTAGAGTTGAATGAAACCTAGTTATTGATTATTGATTGTCGTTTCTTGTTGAATTAGTTGTTGTTGCGTTAGGTGTAGGAAAACTGGCTTTATCTTAGCATACTAGCTTGAACGTCCGACTAAACGCCCCACTACATAGGATAGTTGGTTGATTCGTTGTATTTAATGCGTGATTTGCGTTTGCTGACATTGGTTAGTCCCAACGAGAACAAAAGTCATAGTGTTGGGGAGTGACGGCCCTATAGTGATTGATAATTGGGAATACAACGCGGTAATTAAAACAAGGAAGTGACAATTCGAATAATCAATAACAGATAACTAAGGAGTAATAAGATTCTAAGTAAAGACACTTTACCTATCATACGAGTTCCTATCTGTAACACACAGGTAATTTTCAGACTGATTTTCATAATAAATTGTATTTATTATTTCATAAGTTTCACTTTTGAACATTTCCGAACCTATTATTTCATAAGTTTCACTTTTAATGGGTATGATATCAATAATTTGGTTTACAAGAGACGTACATATAGACACCTAAACGTTACATTTGGATAAAGAAAATGGTCAAATACCTGGAGGGATATGATATCCATGTTGTCTTAGTAGTCTAAAACCAATGGATCTAAGATTTAAATCCATATTAGTCCACATTTCATGACTTTTGTAAAAGTTGGAGTGTATATAATCCAAGACATTGCTTATTTCATTCTTAAAATGATATGATAACCCAAGTCTCTGCAAATCATCAACCAAAGTAAGCATACTCAATGGACTTGTAACCACTCCGTTTTCTTTTGAAATCATGGTCCACATTACTTCTTTTAGTGCTTGCGATCTTTCCTTGTACTTATATTATTATTGCTCCCTTTTTATGGTGCTCTATATTGCTAGTACCAAGAAGGAATGAAGTTGGGATTATTGACGAAGCCAGGAAAATAAATAGCTAAAATGTTAAAGGCATACTTTGTATTTGCTTGAAAGAGATTGAACAAAATCACAGGACCATAAAGATGGCGCATAATTTGCTGATCTCCGGGTAGCAGTCTCGACGGTAGAGATATCTGTAAGTTTGGATCGTTGTGAACAAAATCCTTTGTTATAAGCGATATTTTTTCTTTTACCGAACGAACTATTGCATATGAGAAATGGATAAGAATGTGTCCACAACGAAGCCATTACTACCAAAGATGACCTACAGTGTATATGGATCTATTTGTGTTTGTTTGAGGATATGGCTTTCAGGTTGTATATATACACAATGTGTGGGGGCCATTTGTGTAAGCTAAAAAGTATGAGAGATATGTGTAATAACAAGTATACATATGCATGTATTCTATTCAATTAAAACATGCACCATACAACCTCAAAACCATATCCTCATACTTATTAGTTTACTAAACTCAGGCTCGGACTTGAATTTGACTGCGTTTTTCTGGTTTCAACTCGGTTTTCGTTTTTATGCGCACACCTTAGTTTTACAAATTTGTAAGTGTTAACAGTTAAATCTTTACACACTTGTTAGAGGTGTATAGAAAAAAGTGTGTAATAATATCTTTGTTATAGTGTTATAAATTTCACATCTCGAAAGTTGCGTTTTATCTCTTATGAAATAGTTTCAACGAGTGGGGAAACCCGCGCGTTGCGGCGGGGTTTTTGGCTTTCTTTTTTTATCTCAAGTTCATGTCTTGGGTGACAAAGCTCCTTCCTCCGAGTCACCTAAACACAGTGAAAACTCCTTCCTCCCAGAAATGGAGTTACCTCCCAAACCAACATTTGAAAAAATCATCTAAAATGTATTGTATTCAAATGTTTGAACCTCCTGGCGCACAATTAAATTCAACTAGTATTTAGTACTAACGCTTTCTAATAAACACATTATATGTTAATGGGTCAAAACCCAAAAAGATGCAGAAACACGCACCTCTTCTTTTCGACACTCAATTTATAAAAGGGGTTCCAAACTGTATTCTATAAGCATTTACAAAGAATTATTACGCAACAATAAAGTTCTAAAGATACTCACTCTCTTCGTATCTTCACACTAAGATAAGTCTTTTTATAAAATTGGATTTTCTTGGCTCTTTCACATGGAGGCCTTGAATGAGATGTTTTTCCTTCTTGAGGCTCGCGGTATTCAATCCGAAGTATACGACCAAAAAGAGTTTGTTGGAAAATATTTCCCCGCAACACTTCCTAATCCCTTAGCACCGTCTTTATATGCTGCAAAAGATCATATTTGGATATGTTATCTAAATGCAAAGCGCATTCTTATTTACTAATTAACGGGTCAACAGGATATTTTGTTTAGATAATTAGGTTACTGATTACATGATATGCTTATTTTTAAGATACCCACTTGGTTTTGCGTAGTTGCATTAAATTGTGACGGGAAACTTCATTATTCACACATCATTGGCATAAATACCAGTAAGTAAAGGTCTTAAAAATTGAAATATGATGCAAATACCTGTATACTTGATTATTCTGGTAATACTTTGATGCAAGTTTGTGTGTCTAACTGTTGGAATTAAATAATTTGACATTCAAATAAATAAATAAACCATAAACATCAAAGCACATATACAGCGGAAGCAAGGATCATAATTAACATGTACAAAGTAATAACGAAAACATAAAGGAAAACGTACCTTGATCTTAGCTAAACAAAGATCAAAACTTCTCTTTTCTTCACTTGAACAATCAAACGGATTAACGTGAAACCCCTTACAATTTTGTTCCACAATCCAAGATTAATATCTAAAGTAAGATATTAACGAGTTCTCGAACACACGTACTATTACTTGGCTAACGAATGATGCTAGTGATTAGACACGAATTAAACCAAAACAACTTTTGTTTAATAATTAAATATAGTCGATATTATAAAAGGTTGATCTACTTTTCAACCTTAATAATTGAAGTAAATCACCTATACCAATGATAGTAATGGTTCGACTGTTTTCAGAAGGAAAAGCAAAAAACAAACAACTTGTGGTAACAGTAGTATTATGCACGAAAGTCAAAAAACAAAGAACCACAATATGTTGTATTTATATTGAAAAGTATCTTGGAGGAAAAGAAAACAAGTGGGCTGGGTACCCATTGAACGATCGGCCATACCCAAGATATGAGATTCTAGATCTTTCTTTTATTCCAAATTTCACTAATAGTCCTTTCACTATTTACTTAACGAATGTTAGTCAATTCGGTTAATTACTTAACATCCGTTATGTATCATTTCGTGTCCAAATAATTAAAATACATAACTATTATATATATATTAATTATTTACGTTAGTCATTCATACGTAAAGCGTGCAATCCCTCGCTCCCGAGTTCGAATCTAGTCATACACGATAATATTTTTCCAATAAAACTCTAACAGCTCCCACTTGGAAATCTATTAAAAGTGTAACGACATTGGTTAGCGTCTAGCAACACGCCAATGCCCCCAGAACAACTCGGGTGGTGGTTCTCCTAGAAAAAACCATTCGATGATATATCATCATAGGCATCCTTTTGTTTCTAATACCACATTAATAAAGATATGGATCTATGTCATTCTTTATTAATAATTATGTTTCTCGTTGTTTATGATTAAATAAGATTACCAAATCTTCTGAACTATTCAGTTGAGATCTTGGGTGTGGCCACACATACATCTTACCAATCCTACGAGGGGCCCAGCAGTATTAAACTTCAAACAATTTGAAGGAACAAATTCTATCTTGACTACGAGCATAACTCATACACTTCGCAACGCTTCTGAAAACAATCCGTATAACTACCAGTTACGTATAGCGTTAAATTGAATCACAGAAATGCACTACATGCATGACAGTTATCTGGTATCTCAAGTCTGAGGATAACTATATACATAAGACTTACTTGATGACAAGATCCATAAAGTAAACTTATGTGGCGGGATTTAGTCCTATATTCAAACAATTTGAATATCATGTGAAATTGGTATGACAACGCATCAATATACTTTCAAGTATATTATACCAATACTCAGATTTACCTTAATTTAATGATATTCCCATTTCATTAACTGGCAACGGACAGTTTAGAATATATATAAATATATTCAAGGATATAAACATGCAAATATAGGATATATTATTAAGAAAATGATAAACAAACATAACCATTATTTTATTTCATTAAAATAATAATTGTTCAATAACATCCCGTTATCCAAACACTAAAATAGATCAATGCATGATAATACCCATTAATGAATTATGCCTCAAGTCATGTCAAACATACTTGTTGACAAGGCATAAATCAACTAATTTTGATCTATGGGAATTTTGAGAATACTTATTTCAAGAATTCAATTAATGAAGTTCTTGTATGTGTGCTATCAATAATCTTGATAATGCCACATAATATTTCATAAAATACGTGACATCCTCAACCACGAATTTATGACAAGCAAACTATCAAACCTTTTATAGTTTAAAGTATTCTAATTCTTTAATGTAAAATGCAACTATGCTTACAATTAAGCATAACTAGTACACATGGCTATTAACTAGGATGAAATCCTACCATGACTAGTATTGAGTGTCATCTCAATCTATTAAGCATTATTGTATGCAAACAACAATATGCCTTTTAAAATCCCGTAAACTTTAATATCCATTGTGTAATGTTTGATACCTTCAAATCTTTCAAGATTTGTCGGCTATATCAATTACGCAACAATTGCCATATGGTTCTTATTTAGAATTTAGGAGCTTTTCCAGGATGAGGATGTTAATTCTAAATCTAACCATATCGATTACACTTAGTTATCTAATAACCTTTCAATTAGATATTAATGTTGTCAAGTCACCTTTCATCAAGCATGATACAACAAACAACATGATGTACATGAAAAATCCTTGTGTCAAACTTAGATTTATTCATGTCATATCTTTTCAAAGATATGTATCTATCTAGACTTTCTAATGTATAATCATGTTTATTAGAATCAATTACTTTACCGCTTATGTTTATCTTAATAAACATATATTTCAAGGTTGTACGTTTATTTTCTAAATTTCCATAATGAAGTTTCATTCCTAACTAAGACTTAACATTTAATGTTAATGGAATGCTACTTCCTATATTTTATACAACATATATGAAATAAGAAAATAAATATAACATTCCCACTAGCTTTCAAGAATATTAAGAGATTGCCTTATTTTAGTTATAAATCAAAATATGGATTTAATAACTAAACATAAGTATATCCCAGATGCATGCATTAATCCATTCATAAATGATTTGCACTTTGTATACTTTTAAAGATTATTTGAATTCAAATACTCCTTTCAATTACTTATCGTCCTCGCACAAGTAATTACTCAAGAAAGAGTTTTGATCTTCCATTCTTAATTTCATATAAATGAAACTAAGAATGAAAATCATAATCTTTATACATTTAATGTGCCTAGAAAGAATTTCAATCACAGTTAATTGCTTAAGTGTGTTTGATAATCTTTTCATACATTAAATATGTACACATAATTGCCCATTATGATTTCTACACAGGAATTTAAATCTCTATGATTTTTATTTCTTTTGAGAAACTCATCATTATTCTATAGTCTAACTATAGAGTTCAAGATTAACTAAGTTTCCAAAACTAGTTATCTTTCTGGACTGCATCTAATCATTCATAGTATGAGTAACTTGCCAAATTCAATATTTGCAATTCATTAACAGGTTTACCATAATCCTGTAACTAATAATCCTCAACATATTATACAAATATTTGAGATATCCTTGTGGATACATGAATGAGAATTCTATCATCTTGAGATTTTACATTAACATGTTTAATCCTCAACAAGACATTTGCTAGTGTGTTTTAGAAGATCATGTATCTTGTAATTTTATCTTTTCAAGATAAAACTCCCACTTGCCTTTAGCAGTTTACAGACTATCCATAAATACTTAGCAAGTAGAGCAACACAAATTTTTTCTCTTTTGGGACATTACAAATACACATTGACAGTTCCTTACATGAAGTTTGTTAATAACCTACTCAAAAGCAGTTTAACAAATTCTGAACTTCAATTTTAAGACTTAATGTGATTCATCACATTCCATAATAAATGTTGTCTTATTAATCTTCTAGGTTGGAGTCTAATTGAGTATATACAATGCATACTCAATTTCCTAACCTTGATAACAATTTGGAAGAAAAGAAGATATAGTTATCTTTAATCAAACAATTTAACAAGAGTTTGATTTTTCTAACTGAACATACCATAACCATTATGTATTTCATTTAGGATTAATATTGTAAGACAATCTTACAATATGTAAGATAAATATATTTTGTTTGGCTAACCTATTTACCAACTAAGTCAAGTTAATGGTGAAATAGAATTTCCAAGCCAATGCATGCTATATAACATAAGTACTTTTAACCAAGTCACTTCATGTCCATGTCTTAACTAGAAGACATAACTGTTATATTCCCATTATACTTTATAAATCATTGATCAACTCAATGACTTCTTGTATATGTTTTAATAAAAAACATAACAAGTTAACGTCTTACTTTATTATAAGTCTTGTAACAATTAAAAGACTTCATATTTATATCTTTACAATAAAATATAAATATGCATAACTAAAGTAATCATGAACACCACAATTTGGTTTCAATAGTATTTCAAGTTAATTTATTACTTCATATATTTATGACATTCCAAGAATACATAAATATTCAAATTTGAAGTATTATTAGATTACTTCATATATTTATGTCGTTTCAGTAATACATAAATATTTAGTTTGAAGTAGTCTCATTGTCATATTGACACTTGTTCTAATAAGAATCTAATTTAGAACTTGCAAATTCACATAGTTTCATTACATCAGTTGATCTGCTAGTAATGAAAGTATGTAATCTACCTTGTTATTAATATCTATGTCAAGGTCTCACTTACGCTAGATATTAATTCCAAGTGTTCTATTTATTAGATGTGAATAAATCACATTAGAACATTAATTCTCTTACCTTGCAGTCAAGAGAATCCTTTAAATCATATTCCTTTGTGTTGTTTCTTGCACACAATTAAGATTACTCCCACTTGTGCATGGAACAACATCATGAATTAGATAAACAACATGACAATCGTTTGTTTATTTGATCAATATGATTGTGTCATAGATATTCGTAGATATAAGACCACCTTGTCTAGTAAGGAAATGTCCATGACTATCCTTAAACCCACAAGTGTCTATAATTGGAAAGTAATTATCTCAAGACATTCTAGAGATAATTTAGGTTACTACCTAGATAACAAGCTTGTAGCTCCCATTGAATTACAGATCATTACATTAAAATATGTTATTCAGTAATTACAACACAATGCTCCCACTGGATTTGACAACATTATAAGTGTTTCATAACCAGAAAAAGCAAATAGTGTGCTATTTACTTTCCTACACCTTTGAGTAATCCCATACGTAACAATTACTTAGGTACTAAAGAATGTATTCTACTTTTGTGAATGATGGACTATCCATCAATGCAATTAACTTAGAAATAATTGGGCATGCAATTTCTTCCTTAATTTGACTACCATTCCCACAATGGTATGTAGCATCTAAAATTGGTCAAAGCACAACAACTAGACAAAGTGTGCTAGTTTGCCTTTTACCAATTTTGCGGTAACTAGTCTAGCTTCTAATTTTAATAACTCATAAAATGTGCAATTTTCTTAACTATTAAAATTTGCTATGAGTTATTTCTAAGAATTTAGACAATTCTAATTTTCCCATTATACTCTTCTCATACATGAAAAGGTATATGGTTTAAGTCTCACTCTTCTCAAAGAAAGTAGACTTTGGTTTGTTCTTTTAGTAAAGTTGACTATAGCCTAAACCCCTACGGGTGTAGATCAACTTTCTGCTAAAAGAATGCCCCACGTTTACGGTTTTAACGTTGCATTAATACATTAAAAGAATTTACAAAATTCAATTTTAGTATTTTCGATAATAATTTTCAAGAAAAGAAAACTACCCAGGGAATTATAAAATAACCATTTAATTTTCTTGAAAACTAGGATCCAACTTTTCATAGTTCCACCACATCAGTTGATCTGCTAGCAGTGGAAGTACAAAAGATGGTAACTTGTCGTACAATAATCGCGAAACAATTTTCCGACTCCTAAATTTATGGGAATTACATTTGCCAAACAATTTTGCAATGTAAGCATGTTTCTTCCCATCTCATGCTTTAAGTCTCAAGGTCTCACTTATAACTTAATTAAGTCGTCTAATTTAGAAACATGTAAATTCACATATTCTTATTACACTCAGTTGATCTGCTGGCAATAAAATATGTAATTTACCTTGTCATTAATATCTGTGTCAAGGTCTCACTTACGCCAGATATTAATTCCAAGTGTCTCTTATAATTAGATAGCATGTGACTTAAATTTTAGGGTATTTATTTTGATGTGACAATCAAAATATGTACAAAGAAGCATGCACTCATCTTTGTATCATAAGTTTTACAAAACAATTTTTATTACCAATTCATAAGCTTAAATCAACAAAATTTTAATCGATGGCGTTGAGAAACTTACAACATTGCCTTAAGATGCTTCGTACATATTAATGGTGTACTTGGTAAGTCTAATTTTGACGCACAGGTGAGCGGAGGGGCGAACGTCCGCCGAAGCTAATTAAAAACGCGCCCCTTTCGGATGACAATTTAATGTCAAGCCTCCTTATACCCACTTTTTAGTTTGTCAAAATTAGGTCCGCCGCTTCGACCATTATGTACAGTCGCATCAATCAATTAACAATTTATGATTTTAAAGCTTAAAACAATGTAGTAAATTATTAAATTGCTAGTCTCGCCTGGGAGCAAATTACCGTGCGAAGCGAACCACTATCGGCACATAAGACTTGGCAATTAAAATTTTACTACAATTAGGGTTTCATAGTTATTAGGTCCATTTATTTTTTATTCCAAAAACTACCCTCTTTTTGCTTATAATTCACAAATAATTTAAACAAATAAGAACAAGTAATTTTTTAACAAAAATAAATAACCACAAATAACACATATATGATCTTAACTATTAAAACATATAGCCACATGCAAACCCTTTTGATAAATCCTATTAATAATCTATATGTGAGTAATTATGTATATAATTAATAAAACTCCCGTTGGTTTTCGAGCTCATTGTGCCCAATGGTCCACAGACGCCAAATAGCTTGGCCGCGTAAGTTTTAAATTAATTAAATACCACGTAGCACATAACTGATTCATTAATGTATTTAATTAGGGTCTTCCCTAATTTTAGATCTATCTTAAAACATGTAGCAATTATAAACAAACCCTAATCCATGATTTCTTTGCATGAAAAAATCATGGATCAAACAGGAACGCAACCCTTTATTCAAATAATCACATAAACATGTTCCTAATTAGGGTTACAAAACTATCTTTTTAACAAAAGAGGGTCGAACCCCCTCCCTAATTGTATAGTTCGAATTATATTTTTTAAGATCTAGAATAAAACCCTAAAAAATCGACTAATAAAACATGTAAATCCAAATCAAGATTTGATTTTTATTATGTGTTTCGATAATTACAATTACATGTTAAACGGCTCGTGATGCCACTGTTGGAATTAAATAATTTGACATTCAAATAAATAAATAAACCATAAACATCAAAGCACATATACAGCGGAAGCAAGGATCATAATTAACATGTACAAAGTAATAACGAAAACATAAAGGAAAACGTACCTTGATCTTAGCTAAACAAAGATCAAAACTTCTCTTTTCTTCACTTGAACAATCAAACGGATTAACGTGGAACCCCTTACAATTTTGTTCCACAATCCAAGATTAATATCTAAAGTAAGATATTAACGAGTTCTCGAACACACGTACTATTACTCGGCTAACGAATGATGCTAGTGATTAGACACGAATTAAACCAAAACAACTTTTGTTTAATAATTAAATATAGTCGATATTATAAAAGGTTGATCTACTTTTCAACCTTAATAATTGAAGTCAATCACCTATACCAATGATAGTGATGGTTCGACTGTTTTCAGAAGGAAAAGCAAAAAACAAACAACTTGTGGTAACATTAGTATTATGCACGAAAGTCAAAAAACAAAGAACCACAATATGTTGTATTTATATTGAGAAGTATCTTGGAGTAAAAGAAAACTAATGGGCTGGGAACCCATTGAACGATCGACCATACCCAAGATATGGGATTCTAGATCTTTCTTTTATACCAAATTTCACTAATAGTCCTTCCACTATTTACTTAACGAATGTTAGTCAATTCGGTTAATTACTTAACATCCGTTATGTATCATTTCGTGTCCAAATAATTAAAATACATAACTATTATATATATATTAGTTATTTACGTTAGTCATTCATACGTAAAGTGTGCAATCCCTCGCTCCCGAGTTCGAATCTAGTCATACACGATAATATTTTTCTAATAAAACTCTAACACTAACATGTATATAGCCTAAGAGTCTTGTTGCTACATGAAGGCGCCTCTAAATTTAATAAATTTCTCGAAGGGATGTATCTCTTAATAAAAATTGAGTATGACATCCTATTCAAACTCCAACTTGTCATTGCAAAAATGACTACAACAATTAGTCAAAAAATTAGTGAAAGGAATTGTTTTTGAGCAAAATGTAGCTACATTATAACTTTTAACTCTTTGTTCAAAAACCAATCTTACCCATATTCTTTGAACGTGTCCAACTTCCCACTTCTTTCAATCCATACACTCAAAATCAGCTTATTGCATTTTCATAGTACAGTTAATAAACGGCTCAAATAAGGTTACCCTTCACCCGTTACCCTTCAAAAATTTACCCATATTCACCCGCCTCACAGACAACTAATCTTTGATATTAGTATTCACTAAATAAATATTCATTAAGCAATTCCCATTAATTATTTCATAATATTCATCACTTCTCCCAAAAGTGTATGTACCAAAAGCATCAAGATTTCTTTTTCAATTGTGAGTTCGTGAAATGGTGACTAAAATAAACAACTAATAAAACCACATTACCCTCTAGGTTGACCAGCTGCTGAAGCAGATTTCAAAATTGATGCTTGGTCTGGGCCAAAAAGCAGCCCAACATTCTCACCATATAGCATATAACTTAATTTGGTTTGACTGAAAGCATTAAATACAACAAACTGTTACATACCTCAACAAACAGAAGTATTAATGTGACTGAAATATGAATAGCACCCCAAGTTGTGACCAGACTGTCCAGGAAAATCAGGAGAGCCTGAGAAAGATGATAACCAATCCAATCTTGAATCGATCGTATAATAACTTGCTTAAAATGAATGTAAATAAAAAATACCTTCATTGCGGCTGCATTGCAAATAAGAAGTGTGTAGTGTGCACAGTAATAGATGCCGCCTTTTGACCAGGTACCATCTCTTCTGTTGGGAGAAAAGAATTTCTGTCATCGACTTCAGCCCCAAGATTTCCTTGCTACAATTTCTGGTCTTCGATCCTTTCTTTCCAACCTCCATCTTTCTTTTCAATCCATTTTCCACTTCATGTAATAATATTAATTAATAGGGTCACTATACTGTATTTTGAATAGGCTCGACCCAATTGTATCGATGAACCTCAATCAATTATAATGTTGTCAAGATAGATCAGTTCTAAGTTATTATATCAGAAATATACCATAGTCTCATCCGCGTCTTCCTCATCATCTTTCCCTCAACCCATGCGCTACCTGGTAGTTTTTATCGTATTCGTTTAATCTTAAAAATTTATACGCTTTGACGTTTACGGTCAAAATTTTAGTAAGTTGATACCTACCAGGTTGAGAACAGCATTGTTCATAATCAATAAATGATTTAGGGAATGGACTTTGCAGACACCATTTCATGCAGTTACACACACATATCAATATTATAAATTGCTATTCTTTTACCCAAACCCACCTAATCATAATCTTTTTTCCATGAAGTACATAATCCCTTTGCTGATGTAGAGCAGAAATATAATGCTACACGATAACTATATTACTGGTTTCTAGGGTAAAGTATGCATCCGTAGCTATGAGCATGCATCAATAGCAATATATCAGATGGATTCCAAGGAATCCAAGCTCCTGGCCTTGCTGGTTTTAGATAAGATTTTTGACACCATGTATTCGACATACCAAACACCCCTAAGCCCAGCC
The DNA here is from genome assembly GCA_021014915.2 of Artemisia tridentata subsp. tridentata. Classification (NCBI taxonomy): domain Eukaryota; kingdom Viridiplantae; phylum Streptophyta; class Magnoliopsida; order Asterales; family Asteraceae; genus Artemisia; species Artemisia tridentata. The sequence goes on along the minus strand of CP139504.1, from coordinate 371,433,319 downwards.
TAAATCAAGTAATGATCTAAATGAAAATGCCAAAATTCAAGATACAGGAGGGTTCGCTTAGAATTCTCACAAATCGAATAACCAACAACATTATCAGATCCAAATGAGAATAGCATACATTTGGTGATAAAGGACCAGCAAAGGAAGTGAACAACACACCAGCACAGGTTGAACTGACCCACACACTGTCCGTTTATCTCAATTTTAGAAACGAATCATATTTTAAACTTACTTAGGCGTTCAAAAAGTTTTGCATCTATGTTAGTCGAGCATGTAACTTAATAGAAGCACGCAACCCTTAAAATAAAAGTTGAATATGATACACTGAACAGGTAAAGGTTCATACCGGTAACCTTCTACTGTTCATTCTCTGCTGAGTCAAGATCAGTGCCGTTAATCTCACTTGGGACTTCTTAGGAATGATGCAAATTGGAGTTCCAAGCTGCGCCGAATATAATTTTAACAAAATTATTTGATGAAAATTGAATAATATAAAGACGTGCCTAATAATGCACATTTCTTACATGATAATTACCACATAATAGTAAAAAGTCCTAAAAACTATGAGTTATAAATTCATTGTCCTGGACAGTAATAAATACTTGTATAGTAATGTTTTATTGGTTTAAGTTACCTACCCGCAATACTTCTTACAAATTGATGAAATTCTCAAGGCAGGAGCCCTGTTTCTGAAAATTGATGCACTCGTTTTAACAACCACCACTATCTCTCTCCAATACCCGCAACAATTATCTTTTTAATCACAGTATATGTATTCACTATGTTCACCAAAGCTTACCCATCCCAATCTCGAGCGTTCCCTAATCCATGCTGGTACTCTTTTCTGCAGCTCTTATCCTGCATATTATTGAGATTGTTTGATTAAGAAAAAAAATGCATAAACAATGAAGTGGGACGTAAGCTACTAATTTCACTATCTAATACTACTTATAAACTCAAAAACCTAATTAAAGGGGTGTTTGTGTTAACCCTTAGATCTATAATTTGAGACTCGGTTCTTGTAAACCCTGCAAAAAAGAGGTATTTTAATGTCTGCATAACCATCGTTGCAGCCCCTGGGAGAAACTTGTATAATACGAACTACTTTTTAAAGAAAACCAAATACGGTAATTAGATCATATAAGTGTATGTTTTAATCGAGAACCCTATTTTAATAGATAATTGATGAGTGACACAATAAATTAAGAATTTACATATCTTTAGCTTGCCTTATCGCAACCTTCCTAATACAAAGTTCCATAAAAAACTCGGCATTTGTTGAATTCAGGTCTATTGCATCGACCAAACTTTAGTCCTTCCGATTACTGGTATATAGAAAATGCTTATATAAATGTATTTTTTTTTTTTATGATTATGATGTATTGTTATTAATCAAACACCCTGTGTCATTGTCTCAATTTCTGCATATTAGTACTATTTATTAAAACTTCAGACATGTAAACAAAATAGTAAATACATGCAAAATGTATTTGCATAATAACCTTCTTTGGTGTTCAATCCTACACATATAAGATTAAAAAACTATAGACGTTATCTTTTGTTCTCGTTCAAAAGACTTGCTTCTTAGTCTGTTAAAATAATATCAATTTTATACTAAATTCCCAAAAAATTACTGAAGTTAATATGTGACAAAAGAAGCATGTATTGATGCATGAAGATAAAATAGAGATGGCATACATTCCAAATCACTTTCCATCAAGCTATTGTAGTTGAATATCTTAGGCTTATATTCAAAATCACTTAATCACTCCTACAACCCGTTTCATTACAGTTAAATATCTTACGCTTATATTCAAAATCACTTAATCACTCCTATAACCTGTTTAATTGCAATTAAATATCTTATGCTTATATTCAAAATCACTTAATCGTTCCTACAACCCGTTTCATTTTAGGTGTTTACCATCTCCTACAACCCGTTTCATTACAGTTTAACATCATACAGATAATAATGTTGACCACATGTATGTATCAATCAGCTGATTCTAAACATGCTAATCGACGATAATCATGACTTAAAGTCTCTATGCAGTTATTTCATAGTAACATCATACGCCCAAACATATTTATTCATGTAAGTAACCCAAAGTGTAGTCAATACTTGCTACTACCAAGATCCACTTTAACATCATACACCCCAAGCATATTTTCTACTTCATTTGCTTCAACTCTGTGACCTAGAACATATCAGAAAACAAATTTTCAAATATATGGTTTTGTACGGCTATTATAAACCGAACAAATAAAATCCTCAATATCACAACTGACCTAAGTTAATCAATTTTTTTGCATTATATGTACTTACATTCTTTAACTGTCTAACTTGGTTTCGGAGGCCGCTGATTCTATAATCACCATGCACTGTATCGATGCGTGCCTGAATTTCATAAGAACTAACCTTTAGATCCAAGTTATGTCCAGCTTTATATCCATTTAGTAATAGTTTAAATCCATTTATAACAGTTTAAGAAACACATAACACAAACTGACCTTTAAATGCACGTTTCAGATCTTTCAACTGTGCTCCTTCATTTGCTTCAACTCTGTGACCTGGAACATATCAGAAAACAAAATTTCAAATATATGGTGTTTTACGGCTATTATAACCCGAACAAATAAAATCCTCGATATCAAAACTGAAGTCGACATCACCAAAGATTAAAAAACAACACAGCTATGTATACCTTTGTAAAATATTTTGTTGCTTTCATCAAACTGAAACATTGTTAACATAACTACTGTTGTGAACCTTAACTTAAAATCAAAAAATAGACGGATCATCATTATTCGAAGGAGATGATTAAAAATGCATTAATTTTTTAAAACCCTAAAAAATGCCCGAGATTTTTAAAACGATTCATTATAAAAAACACATAACACAAACTAACCATTAAATCATATTGGCGATGTTTCGGATCTTTCAACTGTTCTCTTTCACTGCTTAGACCGACCTCTTAAGGATGTTGTAACCCAAAAAATCACTGTCAGATGGACTTATTATCTCAACTATATGATTCATTTATGCGTTTTACCAAGCAGAACACTTATGTTTCTTCTAAACAACTAATTCCAACCCACAACAGTTTCCATTAACACAAAACTCTCACCTAGGTCAACATAAATTTACCACATTAAAACAACCAAATCATACATATCAAATTAAATATATTTAATTGAATCAGAACAAAATTAAAGTGAACATATAAAAAAACACATGCAAATTATGCAGAACATGTGATTCGGTCTTGGTTTTTCATACTCGGTTGCATCCCAGGGGTTTACATCATAAACATAAAACAAATCAGCAATAATACAAACCAAATCGATTCAATAGAATTAAAACTTACCGAAATTATTGAGTTTGATTCAATAATATGAATTTTCAGTCCCGAATTAGGGTTGATGATAATCCTTCAATCAAAGATATATAGACCAATTCTTAGGTTATTTTTGGATTTTTTTCTTATGCATTGAATTTGATTGGTGAATTGAAACTGAAAATTGAATACCGATTGGAGCGTATAGAGGAAGATTGGTTGAAACCTTCTTTGACTTTGTTTTCAAAATGATAAATGGTATTAAACAAACAACAAACCAATAAAAACCCTCAAAAATAATTAGAAAGCAACATAATTCTCATAAAGATTACACCCTTATAATCACAAACAAAAACCAATATATAATCTTTAATAAAATCACCAAAAGTAAATTAAATTAAATACCGCAAGCACCGTTGAAGCCAAACAAATTTTGTAGATGAAGGGTGTAATCTTTATGAGAATTATGTTGCTTTCTATTAAAGATTATATCTTACCATGATTCATCTTTTCCATCTTCATTTGTGGGTGTGGTGTGACAGTTTTACAAATTTCTGGAATATGGGAAATAGAGATAACACAGAATATTATTTACAGATGATGATGATGATTAGATGGAGTCGTTTGTGTGTGATAGAGAAGAGAATGGAGGAGAAATAGTTAAAATGAGGTGAGGATGAAGATGCATTGAAGTTATTAACAAAGAAGGATGGTATTTGTTTTAAGGCGGTGGAAGCTCGAAGTGGGGAGGGGAGATTTTTTTGGCGAAGGGATCTAGAATTTTCTATGTTGAAGGGTAGTGTGGTGCTATAACTAGGTAAACACGTGGTGCTACAATGAAATACAGTGGACGCAACAGTACAACATTTGTTTCATAACCAGTAGATGGCTAACACTTGGCTTATTATAAAAATGTTACCAATAAGGAAGCAACACCTATACACAACTAAGTATATCAATTGTTTTTTAGGGAAGCACCCTCCCCTCTTTTAGTAAATACTACACGAGTACCCGTGCATAGCAACGGGATTTTATAGCGGCAGATAGTTTAGTGATAACAAAAAGTTTATGCCTTATAAACGAAAAATAGTGAAAGTTTGAGGATTTGGGGATTAAACATAATGTTTTGAAACCCGGTTTGACCCGGTTGAACCGTTCCGGTCGAAGAACGGGTCAATTTAAACCGGGTCATTCTAACGGGTTGGGTTGACAAAGGGGTTAAATTAAACTGGGTCAACCCGCCGAGTTTGAAGCATCCCGGGTCAACCCAGTTTTCAATGTGTATTAATAGTTTTCTTTTGAAACATAGGCAATTACCCGCGCCTAGCGGCAACGATGTCTAGTTTTCGACATAGTTTCATTGACGAATAATCTTTTTCGAAAAACTATAGTTTTAGCATTATGAAATTCTTTCCGAAGAGCAGTTTTTCGAATAAGAATGTTGCATAGCAACGATATTTAATAGCGGAGTATTCGCGCATAGTGGCGGGGCATCGTTTTCGAGAAAATATAGTTGTGTAATAAAATATAGATTCAATCGAATTAAGATAAGTGACTTGTTCTTTTATCTTTTAACAAAACATTTATTAAATAAAAAGATCAATCTATGGAGATAATCCCTCATCAGTTATATATTATGACCCCATCGGGCATTACAACCTTGAGCGAAAAATGTTATATTAATCTAAAACCATCATGATACAAAAACGAAAATTAACCATCATGATACAAACACGAAAATTTTCAATCACCTTGGAATCAAAACTATAAACAAAGCCATCTTTCTTCATTGATTGAAATTCCACTTTATTTTGAACATCCTATAAAGAATAGTGACATATTAAAAGCTAAGTAATAAACATGATGTTTCAAAGTGCTTCGAAAGCTTTAGACTTTTGAATCTAAGTATATCACACATCATGAACCTAAAAATCTCGGATCATTGATTGCATTATTTCAGCATCATCACATACCTTTAACAAAAATCTTAAAAATGCACCTCTTGTTGATCATTTTATTTCCTCATGAGATCAATCATACACATGACAATCCTAATAAATTTACGAATTATAAGTGCATAAGCAAAGTAAAATACCTAATAATGAAACAATATGTATGACAACATAATAACGACAATTAAAACATACCTTCATATTGCCCTGCAAAGGGAATGAAGACCGTTTATAGCACATATGTTCCATGGTAATTCGTCAAATGCTATATCAATCTGCACAAGAAAAAAAATGATAGAAAACAATTAGCGTATGAAGAGAACAATATTAGCCAATAAAAAACTGTGAGTGTTAGATAAAAGTTTAAAATATATAAGGGAAGCTTCTTATGTAAGATTAATATTTAAATTATTTTGGTTGTTTGTTACAAAACTTCAGTGAATTTCCTTAATTAACTCATTCATTTACTATTGTCATTGACTGTCCATGTTAATTTGTGTGATGCAAGTTGCCATGCTAATTCGTGTGATTCAATGTTTACTATTGTCATTGACTTTCCATGCTAATTCTTTAAATAGTTTAAGAAAGTTGCCATGCATATGTAGTATGCTACTTTGTGTGATGCAAAAACAACAATTAATAGTTTAAGTTTTTCAATATTTCTATAAATAGTTTAAGTTTTCAAGGATTCAAGATTTTCAAATGTTATTTGATTTCCACATTTCCTTTATTAACTTTATTAACATTAATTCCCTTTAGTGAAATTGAGACCTTCCTAAACAATTACCAAGGGTATTATGGGGATTGACCAAAACTTAAGTTTTCACTTTTCCACTTTGACCATTTAGACTTTATAATTAGTATAGATATAGATATAGATACATAATTTATTTTTTTAATTTTTTTCCAACCAAAAATCATCCACATTTCTAAAGATATTATTATGAAAAGCATGAATCGTCTTCGTAGAATTGCATATATATACAACTGGAGTCGTGAATGATGCCGTATATGGTAAAAGAAAAAAAAAAGAAAAAAAGAAAAAAAAAAAAGGGGATAATCCTCATTATATAGACAAAAACATGTTATTAAAAGATTAATTAAGGTTAGCATAATGGTAAGATCATTTGGTATTTAACCTCAATGTCCAATATTCAATTTTTTATCTGGTGTTTTTATCATTATCATTTACTCCTTTCGTTATAAAATAAGTGTTCAGTTTGATTTTTCAAGTCTTTTTCTTCAACTTTAACCTTGAATATTTTTGTTTGTGTTATATAATATTGAGTGAGGATCAAATAAGAAATAAAATTAAAATGAGAAGAGTGAGAAGAAACCACAACCGCATATTTCAGATGCATTTACAAACATAGATGCATCTCCCCTTAAATTCTCTACCTCATTTGAAATGTGTGGCTCAAATTTCTTCTCATTTTTCTCATTTCTAACTTTCTTCTCACTAAATCTCTTCCCATATAATATTGGGCAAATGACAAAAAAAAATACATCGAACTTGACACTTTTTGTGATTGTGTGTAGCCAACTAATTTTTTTTCATTGTAACACAAAACTTTTGAATTTGTGTTATTGTATGTATCTACGTCAGCTAAACGTCGCATCGTTAAACCTTTACACTAACGGCCGTTAGTAATTAACTTAAAATTCCGTTTTCTTACGTTTTTATACGTTTTCATACATTTTCGTCCGTTTTCTTACGTTTTCATCCGTTTTCATACGTTTTCGTCCGTTTTTACACGTTTTCATCCGTTTTCTTCCTTTTTTCTTTACGTTTTCGTCTGTTTTTACACGTTTTCGTCCGTTTTCTTACGTTTTCATTCATTTTTATACGTTTTCGTCCGTTTTCTTTCGTTTTCGTCCGTTTTTATATTTTTTCGTTCGTTTTTGCACGTTTTCTTACATATTTGTCAGTTTTTACACGTTTTCTTCTGTTTTTATACGTTTTCATTTGTTTTCGTTCATTTTTATAAGTTTCATTTGTTTTATACGTTTTTGTCTGTTTTTACATGTTTTCGTCCGTTTTCGTTCATTTTCATAAGTTTCCGTCCGTTTTACACATTTTCTTCCATTTTTATACGTTTTCGCTCGTTTTTATACGTCTTCATTCGTTCTATACGTTTTTAAAAAACAGACGAAAACGTATAAAACCGTACAAAAATGAACGAAAACGTATAAAAATGGACGAAAAACGTGCAAAAATGAACGAAAACACATGAAAACATATATAAACGGTTGAAAATGCAAAAAATTGGATGAAAATTTAAAAAACATACAAAAACGAATGAAAACTTATAAAAATGGACAAATACATATGAAACGCAAGAAAACGTTAGAAAACAGGCGAAAACGTATAAAAATAGACGAAAACGTGCAAAAACTAACAAAATCGTATAAAAATGGACGAAAGTGGGCGAAAAAGTATAAAAACGATCGAAAACGTGTAAAAACGGACGAAAACATATAAAAACGGATGAAAACGTATAAAAACGGAAAAAAATGTGTAAAAGCTGACGAAAACGTAAGAAAACGGACGAAATGAATAAAAACAGACGAAATGAATAAAAACAGACGAAAACTTGTAAAAACGGACGAAAACGTATAAAAACGGATGAAAACGTGTAAAAACAGACAAAAACGTAAAAAACGGACGAAAACGTATGAAAATGTATAACAACGTAAGAAAACGGAATTGTAAGTTATTTACTAACGGCAGTTAGTATAAAGGACTAATGATGCGACGTTTAGCTGACGTGGATACATACAATAACAAAAAGTGTCAAGTTTTGTGTTACAATGAAAAAAAAAATTGGTTGGCTACACATAATCACAAAAAGTGTCAAGTTTGATGCATTTTTTTGTCATTTGCCCTATAATATTTGATAAAAAATATAACAATGAAAATAAATATAAAACCCAATTCATTCATATATTTTGCATCAAGTATTATATAACAAAAATAAAAATATTTAAGGTGAAAGTTGAAGAAAAAGAGACTTCAAGAAGTCAAATTAAACACTTATTTTTAGACGTAGGTAGTATAAAACTACAATACTTGCAAGAGAGTGAGTGGGCTAGACATTTCCCATATTCTTCTTTATTTAATCTAACGACTTTAATTTAACATTTTTTTTCTTCTTTAAAACTAGCTTTTAATTTTATGAATAACTTATTTTAAACATCTTGAAAGTTATATTCTGATCACATTTTGTCACACATGTATATTTGCTAAAAAAAATATGAATTCAGAGAAAGTTTGCTAATAAATTAAGCATCTCTTTGGTATTAATTACTGTAAAATATGGATTGCTTCTTTTATGTAGACATGAAAATTTTCATTATAAGGTAGCTAGCAGCTACCGACGAGTTAGAAATGTAGCTTGTATGGTGCATGCTTTAACTGAATACATGCATATGCATATTTGTTATTCCACAAATCCCTCATGTAATTTTATGCGTTTTTAAGGGGTCATTTAGCCTCTAAATCCGTACATATTTGATCAATTACTATCCTAAATCATTTGTATATGAGTTTTAGGTACTCGAAAAGCAAAGGTTGGAAATTAGAACGTTTATAGCTCGATTGGATAAGAAAACGACAGAGTCAAGCAAACGTCACAAAAGGATCTGTGACGGCGTCGGGATTAACAAGTGACGCCGTCATTTGAAGAGCAACGAGATTACCAAATTATAATTTTATCAAGTGACGCTTTAGATGGTGGCGGTGGTCTTGAGCTGACGGCGTCAGGACCAGAAAAGTATAGAGCAACGGCGTCACGACCTATTAGGTGACGCTGTCAAAACTGCGTTGGTGCAAAGGCAAAACCCTAATGACGGCGAGCTGACAGCGTCATACCTATAAAGTGACGCTGTCACAAGTGTAAATCTATATATATTATTCGTATTTTTCTCATTAATTGTAACATCTTGGAGAGACCACTTGGGAGGACGAATTTGACAGCTTATGTAGGGTTTTTAGCCCCCTTAACTTCCATGTTTTATTGAAGATAAGTTATTCAATCTTTAATCCTTACAATATGTCTATGTGTTGTGTGATTATTTGTTTATCTTCTCTTCTATTTAACATGCTAGGCTAAATTTAATTGTGTTTACTTAGAGTTGAATGAAACCTAGTTATTGATTATAGATTGTCGTCTCTTGTTGAATTAGTTGTTGTTGCGTTAGGAGTAGGAAAACTGGCTTTATCTTAGCATACTAGCTTGAACGTCCGACTAAACGCCCCAATACATAGGATAGTTGGTTGATTCGTTGTATTTAATTCGTGATTTGCGTTTGCTGACATTGGTTAGTCCACTACAACATTGACTGCTTTCGGAGGGGACATTTTTGCCCTTTCGGCGGGAACATGTCCCTGCCAATACCCTTTCGGCGGGGACACGTCTCCGCCGCAAGCTCGCCGCTGATACTTTTAGCGAGGACGGATGTCAACTTTGGGCGGGGACTTGTGGGTCCCACAGCCTTTGCGCTAGTTAAAGTTGGTACAACGTGGCACCACTTTTGGCGGGATTATAGTAATTAATTAACCTAGATAATTAACCAGAAAGCTGCTTAATTACGGGATTATAGTAATTAATTACGCCTTTTGGCGGGGACGTGCCCCCGCCAAAAGATCCTTTCACTGTTGTAGTAACATCTTTTGGCGGGGACATATCCCCGGCAAAAAGTGTGATATACTGCTGTGTTAAATTCTTTTTGCGGGGATGTGTCCTCGCCATTAAGCATAACCATATAAATCTGGATCAACCTTTTTGCGGGGACATGCCTCTGACCCATTTTGCAGCATATTGCTGCAAAATGGGTAATTTCCAGGTTTTTTCCGGAATTTTTCCCGAAAAAACCTACCAAATGCACCCAATTTCCAGAACTTGTTTTTACAATAACAACAACAAATTCGCCAACTTCGCCAACAACAAATTCGCTAAACATACAACAACAACAACAACAAACCCAAATTCGCTAAAAATAATATGAATCCATATTCGCCAACTTCGCTAAACATAGAACCTGTTTTTAAATAGAACCTGTTTTTACAATAACTATCCAAATTCGCTAAACATAATCATATGAATCCAAATTCGCCAAAAACGGTTCAAAAACCGTGATCACATGATCATCTACAAAACTATACATAAGCTAGCTATCCGCAAAATGGTCCAAAAACTATACATAAGCTAGCTATCAGCAAAATGGTCCAAAACTATACGCGGGGAACAATTTAGCGGGAATCCTAACACATAAACTACATAAACACATAATAATCCATCTAAATCTACACAACTTTGTCCATAACCCCAAAACAAATATAAACCGACCCGTACGCTACTCCCCAGTCTCCCCACCATCCCCACTACCCCTACTACCCTCCCCCGTACCTCGAGACTCGCCCTGTGAGGCATTTTGGGATCTCGATGTCCCCGGCAAGCCACTCGCTAGCTGCTCGGTAAAACCCGGCTGTCTCCTGGCCCAATCTAGCAAAATATCAATATGTGTCCCACGCGTGGACAGCTCCTGGGCTTGCTTGTGCATGGTCTCCTGCAGCGAGGATGAGGAGGCTTGCTCGCAAGCTCGTGAGGAGCTGAGGGTCGTCTTCTGACCACTGCCGGGTAACACTGGACCTACGCCAGGAACATGACCGCGCTGCTTACCGCCGATCACCTGGCGCAAAATATCTAGGTCAGTCATACGCGTCCCGGAAGAGGTGCTCTCTGTCCGCAGCCGTACCATCTCATTCTGTTTAGTTACAAAAAACAAGAAAAGTAATATATAAGTCGTGATTTATTA